>JABUQX010060019.1:0-25000 GCA_015478945.1 Trachelipus rathkii | reverse complement strand
AAAGAAAAAAATGGCGCTAGAATGAAAATGCTAGAGGCACGTCAGTCGTAATCATAATTTTTAATTTGCCATGGTGAGAAAATGAAAGTGCGGTCACATATTATGTTTTGCAATTTTATATTTGCGCGGTATTTGGACTTAACCTGACTTCGTCACCACAGGTACTCCCCTGCAGTGCTAAAGGCACGATACCTTAATCCAAATAGCGCGCCGGCCATCGAATATGCCTACCTCTGCTCGATAGTCTAGTAGGAGCTTGGGATGGAGTCTGGACAGGATTTCCAGATTGTGAGCGGGTGATCGGGCGATTCGGAACATCTGCATGTGTCGTAAGAGTAGCCCGAGGTGGAGCTGGAGGTAAAGAATCCTGAGCCGGAGTGGAGGGAGGCAAGGATGACGATGATGACCGTGCGGTGGAGTCTGAGCGGTCGTTTTGGTGCTGTTGGCTGCGGAGAAGGAGGGGAGGAGGATAAGGAAGAGGATCAGGAAAAGGGAGAAGGAGGAGAAGGAGGAGGAAGAGATGCAGGAGGAGAGATAGGAACGTTAAAAGAACGAGTTGAAGGGGGAGAAATTGAAACAAAAGGTAAAGCGTCAGGGTCGAGAACAGGAAGAGGATTCGCCTCGAAGAAAGCAGGCTTAAGGCGATCGATCGAAACGACTTCTGTGCGTGTGGGACGCTGGATCGTGAAGAATTTCTCCTTAATAAGTATCACGTAGGCAGCCCGTGTCGTAATTTAGGTTGAGAGCGGTGGTGGGGGAGTCACATGTGAACAAAGACATGAGGAGTGGTAAAGAAAGGCTCCTAGGAGTTACAGGAATGCACCTTGTGGACGAGAAGGAGTCGGTCTCAGTAGTAGGAGAGGGATATTGGAGCTAAAATGTGCCGCCGCAGAGCGACCTTTTTTGGCCTTGATTTTTGCAACCTGAATTTTTTTAGCCCAAATTTTTACCTGACCTTGACCTTTTTTGGCCTTGATTTTTGACGCCCCTTCGCAGAAGGGGCTTGCCAAACGGTTGCGGAGCAACCGTCAGTTGTAGCGTGCCCCTATTTTTGGCCCCCTTAGGGCTAATTTCTTTTTGATGTTTTGACCTGATATTTCGGTTTTGGGCCTTGATTGCCTTTGATGAATGGTCAACATGTCTCTGAGGGCCCACCATTCTCCGACCGCCCTGGTGCGTCACTGAGGGCAGCAGGCGGGCGGTCAGCAACCACCATGCCGGTGGCCTGCCACTTTCCGCTTGCGGCACCGTGCCGGGTCACATGTCGGGCTGAACTGACCTGTTTGATCTGTCCTGGCCCTACTTGTCGCCGCGGGTCGCACCTGCCTCGCACACACACACCGCCACACACGCCGCCAGAACACACACACACACACACACACAGCCACAATACACATCATCTAGGCTACTATATTACAGACACCGCACCCTGCCAGGCCAAGGTTCACCGCCACAGGCCGGCGCAAAAGGGCAGCACACAAAGCCAGGCCATTGGTCGGTCACAGCCGTCATCAATAATAATTTCAGCGGGCTGTCATCACCA
This sequence comes from Trachelipus rathkii, assembly GCA_015478945.1. Lineage (NCBI taxonomy): Eukaryota > Metazoa > Arthropoda > Malacostraca > Isopoda > Trachelipodidae > Trachelipus > Trachelipus rathkii. The sequence goes on along the minus strand of JABUQX010060019.1, from coordinate 23,457 downwards.
TGACAGCCATATATCTCATTTCACAATGGCGCACCGATTAACCCTCGATCACGTTCACCCTTGGGCGGCCTGGTCTCTTGCTCACTTTGATGGTTCGCTCTTCGTTGACTGGTCTCACTGGCTCACTTGATGCACTATGGTCGTCATCTTTTGGCGGTTCATCTTTTTCGATGGCACGGTCTTGATGACGAAGATTATTGCGACCAGCTTGATGGTTCAACTTTTTGATGGTTCCAACACCGCAAGATGCTAGGGACAAATCTCTATTATAAACCCATGAGAGCTTATGATGCCAGTGAGCGCCACGAAAGTTGCGAGCGCCATCGAGCGCCAGCGAGCCACATAGCGCCGCGAGCGTCATAGCCAACCGAGCGCCACTTTCCCGCCTTTTTCAGTCTTCGAGCTTCCGTGAATGTTTAATGATGGGCGTTCACCCAGGGTTGCGCAGTCGATCGCGTAATGTTAGATGCCTCTACTATGAGTTAGTCTTTTCTGGGAACACTTATGGCCTATATATATATATATATATACATATATATATATATATATATATATATATATATATATATATATATACATATATACATATATATATATATATATATATTGGTTTGAGACACATTGATGAATCAGATAGCCGTACATACACTCCAATTTTGGCTTTCACCATCCTGCCACACAATACCACACAATACTGGACCACTGGCGCAGCACTCTATACACACTACATACACACCACACTGGCAACACTTACACACCACTCATGACACGCACACACCCATGACACGGTGCCACCTCACACTCCTCCACAGACACTCACACTGGGGCCCACCAGCTGGCCCACACCTCATCGGCACTCTCACACGGCACACATACCCGGGAGACAAAGCACCACACAACATGACGCTCCCACTGGGCATACTGGCCACTCACACCTCAACACACAAAGAGGCACACCCCCTACACCCCACACACACACCTCGATACTTTGCTCCTCAACCCTACGCGCCCCAGCATTGATGTGCCCTGGCATTGATGCCTCAACCGTGGTGATTGATGCCGCAGCATTGATGCATTTTCTAACCTTTTCTACCTTTTCTACCCCACATCATAGAACAGAGCTAATATTGATGTCTTCCCTAAGCTAGCTGATTACCAGGACACAGCATGTGCCCTCCTGCTCAAAGACAGGCCCCCGTCAGCGCCACATCTCGCCCCTGCCTGCCTGCTGTCTTTGGCTGTTCCACTGGGTCGTGCTTGTGGAAGGCCTTATGCCTCTGCTCCCATGACTCCATTATAAATCTAGGGTGAATTAATTATTATCTATTCTAGTGAAATTAATAATTATTCCTCAATGTAAGTAATTATTATAAATATGATATACACTTAGTAAAAATAAAACACTTTTAATACAAATCAGATAACTTGTGCACCGCTTAACAGCTAAAATGACTATGATTTTAAAATGAGTTTGGGTCTAAAAGATAATAAAACACCTGCTCAAATACAAGTTTAAAGAACAAAGTTAATTTTCATCCAATCACAGGTAAGGCCTAGATAAGAGAAATTTGTGTTTTTACATACCTTAAACCAAAAAAAGGCGATAAAAATAATTCTTGACCAATCACATACGAGGTCATCATATAGAGATAAGGATTAATCGTCCAATCACAAGTAAGGAAAACATTTCCTTCTTTACCTGTCTTAAAGGATCTTACTGATCCAGCATGTTTCAGTTTGAAATATATTTATAAAAATAATAATAACAATGATTCTTGTCTATACTGGAATTACCTTTTGACCTGGTATTAGGATTAAATTAGCCCGTCAACAAAAGGTTTATTCTAAATTTAGGCCCAAATTTAGGCCTAACGTAGTTATGCACCACATTTTACAGAAAAATGTCAGTTTGAAATATATTTTGACCTGAAATTAGGCCTAAATACTGGTACAAAGTGCTTATCCTAAATTTAGGCCCAAAGTAGTTATTTCAACACATTTTACACAGTGAGAGGTCAGTTTCGTATCTGTAAAGAGTGCGGGTTGTTGTGTTTTCTCGTGATGGATTGTCAATGTACATAGATAATAATAATAATAATAAAGAAAATCCGAATTATTTAAAAAACTTTGAAATATTTTTAGTTAACATTGAGCGAATAATATAAATGTAAGTGAATAATTGTTATTTTTAAATAAAAAACTAGAATGATTTTAATAAAATACATGTTATGTTAGCAGAGAAGAACTTATTTTGTTATTTTTATACTTATTACATGTCTAAAGAGATGATGTAAAGCAGTAAGTCAATAGAACAAAACGCGGCATAGCTTGGTGGAGGGCTGCTAGGGGCATGCCTTACTGATTTACTGATTGATTGCTTTAAGGTACGTGTATGCTTTTACAAAATTTAAAATTTGTGTAAAAATTATTTTAAAACTTGATAGTTATAAAATTTATAAACAAAAAGTATTAACAGTTAATAATAAATTCTTTGTTCAAAGATAATGATTGATTTATTATAGAAGTTTTAAGAAACTTAGAAATAATAGTTATAATTGAATGAATAATATAAATGTAAGGTGTTTAATTAAAACATAAAATGTTTTAATAAATTATATGTTACATACAAAAGAGATCATTTGATATGTTTATACAGGGGTGTGTGTGTGTGTGTGTGTGTGTGTGTGTGTGTGTGGAAGGTATGTGTAAGTGTGTGTGTGTGTGTGTGTGTGTTAAAAAATATTAAATAACAATGGTGAAGTAAATAATATATATAACAAAACAAAAAGAGGAATAATAAAAAAGACATTGTTAAAAATAATAATAGTCGAAAATAAAATAATATAAAATAATAAAAATAATACTAATAATATTAAAAATAAATAAAAAAATAAAACAAAATAAAAATATAAAAGAAAACATAATGTTAATAAATATATGGTGTTAAAGCAGTAAAAACATATGAGGTTAAAGCAGTAAAATATGAGTTAAAGCAGTAAAACATGAGTTAAAGCAGTTAAATATATGAGTTAAAGCAGAAAACATGAGTTAAAGCAGTAACATGAGTTAAAGCAGAATCCGTAAACAAGGAATAATCCTCGGTTGCCAGGGGCACCAACGTTATTGATTATTTGATTTGTTGTTTAAGGTGTGTAATGTTACTAAATATATAAAGGAAATATATGAGTTAAAGCAGTAAAACATGAGTTAAAGCAGTAAACATGAGTTAAAGGAAAGCAGTAAAACAAAAGCATACTAATCTCCTTGTTGCTATGTAACACCTCTATTGATTTACTGATTTACTGCTTTAAGGTATGTAATGTTAATAAACATGAGTTAAAGCAGTAAAAAAAGCATAGAGTTAAAGCAGTAAAGCAGTAAAACAAAAGCATACTAATCCCTTGTTGCTATGTAACACTCTATTGATTTACTGATTTACTGTTTAAGGGGCATGTAATGTTAATAAATATAAGGAGTTAAAGCAGTAAAACATAAGTGAGTTAAAGCAGTAAAACATGAGCAAACAGCAAGCAGTTAAAGCATTGCCTTTTAAGGCAGCAACAATTTAATATCACTTGATTTACTGCTTTTAAAACCTAAAAGTATGTTACAAAATTTCATATAATTAGTAAAGATTAGGTATCAGGCACCTGACTTTTCTCTTCTTACACAATTTTTAAAAATTTATAAATTAAAAAGTATTAAGCAAAAAATAATGTTAAATAATGGTAATAAATATAAGTAAATAAATAGGTCTAAGAATGAGTTACAGTTTTAGGATCACGAAAATGTTTTTTGAAGAAATGTTTAAGAGGAAATAAAAATGGGAATGACCTATAAAGAGGTTATTATGGTATTTTTCATTCGAGCAGAATATTGCGGGCTCGCGGCCCGCGCGACGGGTACGCGGGAAATATTGCGCCTGCGAGGCGCGTGGGTCGGCGGGGTCGGGATGGTGGCGAGGGAGCGTGGGGCAGTACGGTGGCGGGGCCTGTCTTTGAGCGAGGCGCGCTGTGTCCTGGTAACTAGCCGGTGACTTAGGGGAAGACACCAAGATAGTTGTCGGCGATGCAGGGCAGAAAGGCTGAAAGGTTAGAAAGGCATCAATGCTGCGACATCAATCCATTGAAGCCGAGGCATCAATGCTGGGGCACTACTGAGGGCCCAAAGTTGAGGAAACAAAAAGATCGAGCGTATGGCATAAGGGGACATGTGTGTGTGAGTGTAAGTGCATATGTGCTAGTGTAAGTGTCTATGAATAGGGAAGCAGGTGTCAGAGCGTGTATAAAGGTATAAGGCCTTATGTAGGCAGGCAGGGAAGGGCCTGGTGGAGAGTGCAAGTGCTATATGTCAGGTGTGTATAAGGTCACAGTGGGACAAAGGCGTTGCAGTGTGTGTGGTGGCATATAGTGTACAAGGTGCTGAGGGCATGTCTATGTGTGTAGAAAGAAGGTGTTCCAGGTGGTAAAATATATTTAGTACAAATAATATATATATATATTATATATATATATATATATATATATATATATATATATACATATATATATATATATATATATATATATATATATATATATATGTGTATGTTATATATATAGCCTATATGTAAAGTCATTTTATGATTTAAAACTAATGATCCTAGCAACTGCAAGATAAGGTCTCAACTGATTCCTCATACCTTATAAACCTAGGGTAGACAATCTATATTTAGCTTATTCCGAGCCTAGGGAGCTTAGAAAAGGCTTGGAGGCGGGAACTCAGCTGAAAACATCTATGTGGGCAATTCCTACTGGTACAGCTGGCACCCACTTAGTGAAAATTATTGGTACCCACTTGAGATTTTAGCTTAAAATCTACTCTAAATGGTAGAATACCAGCAGAAATACTAAGAGAACATCCCCGATTTTAATGTGTAGATTGGGAACCATCAAAGTTGAACGAATAAAGTTTGAAACCAGTCAAGAAGGCTGAGCGCCATCGGGGATAGGTGCTACTAAAGATGAACTGCAAAGATGATGTCATCAAAGATGAGGCCAACAATAATGCCGGAGTTTACAAAAGTGGAGCCGACAGTTGAGCCAACAAAGTTGAGTCATCAAGCTGAGCCATCAAAGCTGAGTTATCAAGTTAAACAATGCTGGAGCCAATGCTTGAGGCATCAACTGAGGAATATGCACATGCAAATGTAAGGCTATGTGTCAAGAATACATGTGGCAGCTCAGCTGGTACAGCTCAGTGAGTACAGCTCAGATGGTAGGTGACTATGAGTGGCAGTTAGACAGATCCAAATAGGTCAGATACCTGGTTATGACCCTCACAAAGAAATAGTTACCTACCACCTGGAAAAAAGGTGGTAGGCAATGGGCATGAGTTCACCTTTGTGAGTTAATCACTTCAATCCCCACTGAAACCCTCCAATGACCTAAGAATGGGCCAATTTTTTAAGAATGGTTGACTTCAGCCTTGAGCATATATCATGTTTAAAAACCGGGAAATATCAAGGTCAAAACATCAAAAAGGCTTGATCTCTGGGCAAAAGCCAAAAATAGGGCGCTATGTACAACGAAGTGGTCGTAACTAGCTGATAAGCTTCTAAGGCTAAAAATTTACGCAAAAGGTCAAGGCCAAGGCAAAAAGGCTTGGCATGGTAAAATTTGGCTCAAAAATTCAGGTCGCCCAAAAGGCCAAGGTCAGTGCTGGTCATGGCTAAAAAGGTCTCTATGGCACATTTTAGCTCCACATCCTCTCCTGCTTACTATCCCAGTTGATGAAGCAGCAAAATTCCTAAGTGGGTAAGATAAGCAAGTGGTTTGGCTGGTAGAAGGAGGAGAGAATTATGAGAAGAAGTCAATGCTGGACATTTAAGAGAGAACCATACACTACCCAGTGAGCCGAAATGCGCAGACCCTTTGACAGCTGGAACACTGCTAAGCATTACGAGTCTGAGCGCTGGGGTCCAATTTTTGATTGGCTGAGCCAGAAGAGAAGCTCTGATGACGGTAAATGTTCAACAATGCCGTTCACTTTTGGATTAAAAGAATGTGAATCTTCTCTGAACCCAAGTAGATTCACCAATCTTCACAAAGATCAAAGAATCAATTTTGGTCTGCTGTGACAGAGTGGTGAGACATGGGGCAAGAAACGATGACAGAAAGCTAGATGGTGGATTCCAAAAGCATACAGAGAGAGGGAGAGTCTGTCCATCGTGTGAACTTTGATCGTAGCATGTAAGAATGTATTTTTACCGCGGGAGGGAGGCAGATATCCAATATGTCTTTAGCGGGACACGTTCAAAGCGAGTACCTAGGTAAGAGCCAGCTGTATGGGATTTGCATGTGATCTGAATGGTTATGGTAAGATAAGGGCGACAATTGGCGTTAAAGTGAGCACAGTTATCTTAAATCCAGTTACACAAAACGGGTGGCAACCAGTTTTGCGTGAAGCCTCAATGTCAAGGAGTGAAGATTGATGGAAGAGTAACACGATGGAACATGCAGGTACGAGCACTGAGTAGATCCCTGAGACATTTACGTAGTTTCTTCCCCATCCTAGGCTGGGAGCTACCTGAATGAGAGTCTGCAAAGTGCAGGGATCCTAGTCTGGCACGTTGCCATAGCTTCGTAGTCGATGTTGGTAAGGCTGAAATCGCGTCGATTTCAATGCGAGAGAGAGCGTCAGCAGTGAAGTTGTCGACACCTGAAATATGTCTGACATCAGTGGTGACTGAACTCGTGAGTCACATACCAAGGTGCACGAGCTTCGAGGAGAGTGCCGTTCGCTCTGAGACCATAGCAAAGTGGTTTAGATTTCATGGTATGGAACCCATGAATCTCCAGAAAGTGGCGGGAAGTCAGACACTATGAGATACATCGCAAGTAACCTCCCAAAGCAATTGCAGCGAGTCCTGCGGAGGCTCGCAAACTTACGAGAGAAAAAGGCGAGAGGATAATCTGCACTGCTCAAAGTGAGAACACCTGAGTGGTAAAATCGGAGAATCACTAACTGGTCTGAGCTGAGTCCTGGGGTGACGAGGGTGGTTGAGGTTTTTTGAAGCCTAAAGAGCCGTTTCTACAGACCAGCCCACTTTGAACCGCCTTGGAAGCAGAAGTGGGATGGAGAGGTGAGGAGCTTCCAAGAACATCAGCACCTGATTTGAGCAGAAACATACAGAGTGCTGCTACGCCGAGGTAATGACGAAGCTACTCTAGTGTGCGTGAAAGGTAAACGTAGCGCAGTCACTTCCGCCGCCCGCGTAAGAGGACAAATGTTATCCATGAAATGAAAATCCCTGAAATGCAAGATAACAATCAAAATACATCGCTGGGTTGAGACGGCGCTATATCTTGGTCCAACTTGGCAAAACCGCACGTGATGCTGGCTTCATGCTCTGGCAGAGAAGAGGAAGGCGAGGAGGCTTCAACCATGGGCAAAGGCAAAGGGGAGACCTCAGAACGTCATCGATGAACCCTGGAACGTCTGAGCTGCCCTCAAAACCAAACGGTATTCTGGTATACCCAAAGAGCCAAGCAAGTGATGAGCTACTGTCTTCGGTATGTTCCCCATTTCACTGGGATCTAAAATCTTTGATAAGATCCAATGTGGCATGGGTCTACCGACCAGACCTGAGGTAGACTGGATGGGCAATCGGGTAGTTGACCAGCATTGTGCAAGAGTTCAGAGCCCTAAAATCTCCCACAGGCCTCCAATCAGAAGCACCTTTAGGCACCATGTGGAGGGGGAGGACCATGAACTTTTGGAAGGGCGGACGATACCAAGTTCGAGCATGTGCTCAAACTCCGCCTTGGCTGCCTTGAGCTTGTCAGGAGGCAGACGCCGAGCACGAGCGAAGGTGGGAGAGCCTGTAGTCTCTATATGGTGGCGCACAGAATGTTGAACAGGAGAGGAAGAAGAACAGGGGTTCAACAGCGCCGGAAAATCCTTCTGCAGGATGGTGAAGAAGGGGGAGGTACCAGAAGAAGGAGCAACCGCAGAGATGCCTTTAAGAGCAGAAGAAACTATGGTACCTGCAGAAGACAGAGACGTACAACCGTCAACCAATCTCCTATTTGATCGACCATAAGGCGAAATGTGAGAGAAATCAGTGCTCCTGAATGGGCTAGCACTGCGCCAGCAACCACGAATACCTAGGGAAATTGACGGCGAGAGAGGTGCAGGTGCCAAACGCTCACCATAGATGTTATGGTACCATCATTTGCAGGCGTAAAGAGCTCCGGTCAGGAAGAGGAACAGTGACTGCAGCACTGAGGAAGTAAAGGGAATAGACACCAAAGCTGATTGTGAAGAACAGTTTAGACCTGTTTAAAGGCAGTACATCCTGGGACTAGGGAAGGCAGAGAAGAACAAACGGTGGGTGCCAGCTGATCCAATTTGCCTTTAGACTGCTTTAAGTGAAGAGGTTTCCGACAGATGCAGGTTGGAGCACTTAGTCGCCTTCAGGCCAGTACCGATAGGGTAAAAAACATCTCGTTAGATACTGTATAGGGCCTGGGGTGGGAGTGCACGGCTGAGGAGGGGTGGGAACTGTGGATCGTGGCATGCGATGGGTCCTCAGTACCAGCCTTGACACCAGCCATGCCTGTTCCAGGATGTAAGACGGCCCTGTCTCTGAAAACGGAGAGGAAACATAGATCAGTCAGAGGCGTTAGAATAATTAGAGCAGTGGATGAGGGATGGTGGGAAAAGCTGGGCACAATAAGCAGGAGAAAGGGAAGAGGGAACTGAGAGACCACAGGGTAGTGGGAGGGAGAACTATCTCAACCATGATGAGCAGTAGAAGAGCAAGAGAAAGAAATTGGAGTGAGAAGGTAGAATTAGGGTGGTGAAGGAAGTGGTGGCAACCACAGCACAATATCAAACTGTGGATTTTTGAGTCCTTGTGTTAGGAACTGAAACAGCCAAGTCTATTTTTTTAGCCCCACGCAAAGTGGCTATACTTCAAAATACCACACAAAGTGGCTATACTGTGTACCACAGTTGGCTATCCCGGCACCACACAGCAGCTTGTTACCTTCAGCAATTGGCCACATGGCCATCCTGGTACCACAGTTGGCTATACTGGCACCACGCTATATATATATATATATATATATATGTTATAGAAAGAGCAGAGAGTTATATATATATATGTTATATATATATATATATATATATATATATATATATATATATATATATATATAGAAATTATTAATTATATATATAGAAACATAAAAATATTAAAAAGAAAATAATAATTAATAATAATAATAATAATAATAATAATAATAATAATAATAATAATAATAATAATAATAATAATAATAATAATAATAATAATAATAATAATAATAATAATAATATAATAATAATAATAATAATAATAATAATAATAATAATAATAATAATAATAATAAATTTTAAAGCTCTGTCCTTTAACAGTAGAACAGAGGATTAGCTGTGGACGCCGAGGTTCCAACAGACACGAAAAGCTTGAGAGGCTTGAGATTCTGGGAAGGCTGGGGTGTTGGGGCCTACTTCTACAGGTAGGCTCTTGCTCACTCCGGGAAATCACCACTGAAGTTCTGATGGTGGTTGCTGTCAGAAACTTCTTGCAGAAGGTTAACAATCAGGAGGTTCTTAAACAAGGGAGCAAGTTGGAGTATATATTTGAGGTGCTTACAGGTTGATAGTTAAGGCAAGCTGAGCCTGAAACCCCAGTGTCCTGGGTAATAATAAAAAATAATAAATAATATGCTAATACAGAATATAATGATATATAAATAATGATAGTAATAAATAAATAAAAGTTACTTTAACAAAAACAATTAGGGCCTACATTGGCCTACTTAAATTTAGAAGTGTTATATACAAAAGGAAATTTGGGCGTAGGTTCGTTACTAGGAAAGCCCCTGAGAAAATAGGCCTTGGTTTATGCCTGATCCAAGGCTAGCTACCGTGAGAATAAACTAGCTAATATAGATGGTAAAATATATAAAAATTGGCACGATATATTCACTTCACTCATGGGCCTTCCTAGTAGGCCTAATCAATAACGATAATATTTACATAATATTCAAAATACATTCACATTTCTCACCAATGGCACTTACCACGTTATAAAAGTCAATAAACTTGGCTTTAATAAGCCTAATTACGATGGTTAAGCGAAAATAATGTAGAGCGTCATGAACAGCGTTATCGTAAAGGAAAAAATGGCGCTAGAATGAAAATGCTAGAGGCACGTCAGTCGTAATCATGGTTGGGGATTTTTTGAATTTTTTGAGAAAAAAATATATATATATATATATATATATATATATATATACATTATCATATATATATATATATATATATACATATATATATATATATATATATATATATATATATATATATGTTATTAAATATATATATATTATTTTTGTCTATTTATATATATATAGGCTATATATATATAGACATATATATATATATATATATATATATATATATATATATATATATATATATATATATATATATATATATATATATATATATATATATATATATATATATATATATATATATATATATTTATATATATTTATATATATAAATATATATATATATATATATATATATATATATATATATATATATATATATATATATATATATATATATATATATATATATATATATATATATATATATACTCTATCAATGATTAATATAACACCTAGAAAAGAAAATTTGGTTAGAGTTTTTATATTAACAACTACAAAAATTTCAACAAAGTTAAAGATGATTATGGAATTGACTTGTTTTTGAATAACTTACTAAATAAATTTCGGATTTTCCCAAGGATGCTAACTTGAAAAATAAAAAAAAAAAAAATTGATCTAAATATTTATGGAAATTCATTAAGTAACCACCATTTTATTATTTTTTTAACATTTTTTTTTACATAATTTTATAGATTTCTTAAAATAAGTAATATTTTTTAATTGTAATGTAATTTAGTCATATTTTATTAGCTGAATGATATGGACAGTCGCGTCCACGAAACGTCCTCTTAATAAATTTATAAACAGTATTTGTGGGGTTTTTCTTCTATAACTTCTGACACGTTTAGTGTGTCCTGCCACAATTATATACAAAGTCGTTAAATTTGTTTTACTTCTTTGCGGAAAATTTTGACGCGAAAAGTGCAGGAGCACACAGACATGATGGTCCGAAAATTATAGCATTGGATTGAACTTCATTGAAGTACTATAATTTTAGTTATATTTATACTATGAATAACATCCTTCAAATTGGTTTCCCAACTTTCATTAAAGAACATGACAAACTAACAACTGCTTATAATTTAGAGCATGGTTGCCAGAATGTTTTCAAAATTCTAGTCATAAGGGATATTTAGGAAAATGATTATTTTCGGGAAGATTTTTAGGGGGATTTTGTGATATATATATATATATATATATATATATTATATATATATATATATATATATATATATATATATATATGTAATACATATTATTATTATATATTATTATTATTACATATTATTATATTACATATATATATATTATTATTATATTATATATATATACATATATATATATTATTATTATATATATTATTATTATACATTATTATTATTATATTATAAGTTTGTTATCTCATATTATTACATATATATATATAATCTGCATACATATATATATATATTATTATTATTATTATTATTATTATTATTATTATTATTAGAGTTATTATTATTATATGTTATCAAATATTATCATTAAGATATTATTATATTATATATATATATATATATTATTATTATATATATTATTACATATATTTATTATTATTATAAACATACATATATTATTGAGTTAGTTATTATATTATTATTATTATTAATATATACATACATATATATATATATATTACATATATTATTATTATATTATTATATATATATATATATATGTATAGGTCCTATTCTGTTTTACGACTCCGTATTTTTTTGATTTTTTTGTTTTTTTTAATATGTTTTGCCTAATGATACCAAAAATGAATTTCAGTGGTAACGGACATGGGGATATGATTCAAAAGTTCGAAATATTTTATATTTTTTAAAAATCACATTTATGTTAAATATTGTTTCAAAATGAAATATCTCGTAAAGTACGACACTTAAAGAAAAACCAATTACATTTGAAATGCAGCTTATTGTAAAATGTAAAAACAAAACACAAAAAAAAAACATTTTTCAATAATGAAATTCTATTGAAGGGCATACAGAAAAACCAATTCCATATTTGGAATCAGCGTATAAAGCTTATTACAATATATATATATATATATATATATATATATATATATATATATATAGATATTAAATATATATATATATATATATATATATATATATATATAATAGAAAAAAAAAAAGTTAGGGCGCTCGTGAGCTGACGTGGAGAGAGGACGTTTTCCATACGCCGAGGGGGAGGGGCGGAGGAACCCCGCGACACCCAAATACCAAAGAGCGGGGTTCCGGAGACCCTTCCCGGAGGGGGGGAAAGAGTCCTACCCTGTCGTTCCCGGAAGGCGAGAGACTGACTCCTGCCATTTTTTGCGGTTTAATTCGCATTCCTTTTAAAGCAAAAAAAAAAATTGCACTGACGGAGTCGTAAAACGTAAAAGGTCCTATATATTTTTGAATCATGTCCGCTACCACTTAAATTGATTGTTAGGATGATTTAATAGAAATATATTTAAAAAACAAAAACAAAAAAAATCAAAACTGATTTCGGAGTTGTAACATGAAAGGTCATATATATACATATATATATCTTATATATATATATATATATATATATATATATATATATATATATATATATATATATATATATATATATATATATATATATATATATATATATATATAGAAATATATATATATATATATATATATATATATATATATATATAAAAGTTACTTTACTTAACGGATTCACGTTACTAGTGTAAATTAGTAAATCTATTGTATATCAAACGAAAGTTTAAATAAAAATAAAGATATTTAGGGGCAAAGGAAGAAGTTTTCAAAGTAATTAATTTTTGTATGTGGATTCTGTAGAACTACTTTTTTGTGTCTATTGAAATGTGAATGGAAATATATGGAAAGAACGTGCGTTAGGCGGTCACTGAGTGTATTATAGTTACTCTTTCACACTTGACTCCGCCCCTTTCCCTAAATTTCTCCCACATTCGTCCCACCTTCCCCAATATTCTCTTTTCAATATTTTTAATTCTTCCTTTTTATCGAAAGCAATTGAGTAAGTAAATTTTAAATAATAATCTTTGTTTATTGTAATTTAAATTACGCAAATATTTATGGCTTGTAAATGTGAAACTATATAGGCTACATACTACATATAAGGGGTATGCATCAGAAGTTGCATCTTTTATACACTGATTACGAACACACACACACACACACACACACACACACACACACACACACCTACATGCACCTACACACACACATAGATTTATAGCAACCTAACCTCTTACCTAACCTCATTTCACCCCTAGAACATCTCTTTATATATCTTAGGCTACTTGTGAATTTTTTTATTTCCGACCTCCCGTTGTGTATCTGCGAAGTAACTTTGTCCATATATAGTGATATATTATATATATATATATACATATATATATATTATTATTATATGTATATATATATACATATATATATATATATATATATATATATATAAAAAGTATATTATTATATATATATATAAATATATATATTATTATATATATACATATATATATTATATTATATATATATATATATATACATATATTATATATATATATATATATATATTATATATATATATATATATATTATACATATATTAATATATTATTATATATATCTAAATATTTAACTACACAAATGCATCCATTGCCCAAGGTTTATCACCACATATGAAGTGAAAACTATAGACTTTTAAATAAACTTTATTTAGGACAAAAGTTTACTATTAATATGTAGAACCTAAAAACCCCGTATTAAAACAAACAAATCAAAAAAAAATTTCGTATTTTTTTTAAATAATTTCTTCATTTAGTTGATAAATTTCAACAAAAATTTACGTGACTAAAAAAAAAAAAAAAAAAAAATATGTTTTCTTTAATGTCAGAAATGCGACTAAACTGAAAATTAAAACTTCTTTCAAAAGTCTATAGTTTTTAAAATAGTAACTTTTTTTGGCCAATTCCTAGATAAGCAGGCAATGATAATTTTGGTACTTTTTTTTAGAATTTCTGGCACCTTTGCAGTACAATTTGTTGAGTTAAGCTAAGAATAGTGTGAGGCTATTATTTTGCTTTTGCGTTCTAATTTGATTTATAAATTATATTGCTTCACTGATTTTAAGAAAAGAAAATTCTTTCAAATATATGAATTTATTACAAATATTTAGTACAATAATAATAATAATAATAATAATAATAATAATAATAATAATAATAATAATAATAATAATAATAATAATAATAATAATAATAATAATAATAATAGCCAATAATAACACACACATTAAATTCAAAGAAGCGAGATATCTCGAAACTTAGGTACAAGAAAACCGATACATATGAACAGCGAAATCTGCATGGAAAATGGATTTTTTTTGTATCTCTCCAAACTAATATAAGAAAAACTAAAAACATATATGGAATCAGCGTATAAATATTTTTAGGGGCCTGGAGCTGACGGTGGACAGAGGGGGATGCCTTCTCCATACCCCGGGGGAGGGTGGAGGAACCCCGTGACACCAAATACTGCAGAGCGGGGGTTCCGAGACCCTCCCCGGAGGGGGAAATAGTCCTACCCTGTCGTCCCCAGGAGGCCGAGAGACCCTGACTCTTTGCATCTTTGCGGACCCTGGGGTATTTCTTTAGTTAAAAAAAAATCTTTTTTCAAACATATTTCATGCGCTGATTCTAAATATGTTATTATTCTTGTACCTAATAGCTTTGGAGATATAAAAATAAAAAAAAAAAAGTAAAAATTTTTTTCATTTTCCATACAAATTTTCATACGCTGATTCCAAATACGTTATTAGTTTTCTTCTACCTATCGTAGTTTTCGAGATATCATGCGGGTAACTTCTTTAGTTTCACCATAATAATAATAATAATAATAATAATAATAATAATAATAATAATAATAATAATAATAATAATAATAATAATAATAATAATAATAATAATAATAATAATAATAATAATAATAATAATAATAATAATAATAATAATAATAATTAAATATAATTAGTTATCTGAAAATATTTAACAGCAGCAATAATTCTTACGTCACTAGAAATTAATTGGTAATAACATTGGTAATCTTAAAATATTGAATGATAAGCTATGTATAGAGTGAGGCTTTTCCTTATTTTATAATCTTTTATAAAAGGAATATATTTTTAAAATAATTTTGCTTCACTTATATTTTTAATTTTAAATAAATATTTTTAATAATTTATACATCCTAGCAACATTTTAGTACGTTTTACGTTCAAGTACTTTTTATTGCCTGCTTATCTAAGAAATTGCCCTTTTTTTTTCGTATAATTCATAAAAATATTACTAAAGTGTACGTAAAAAAATTCGCTTTTTTCTCGTGACCCATTAGAAAATCTGGCAACAGCTAAAATGTACCAAAAAATAGAGTACGCGAAAGTAAGCGTCTTTTACTTGAATTACTTTAAAAAAATACGAAATTTTTTTTTGATTTGTTTGTTTTAATACGGGGTTTTTAGGTTCTACATATTAATAGTAAACTTTTGTCCTAAATAAAGTTTATTTAAAAGTCTATAGTTTTCACTTCCCTATTGGTTACCTTCACCATATATATATATATATATATATATATATATATATATATATATATATATATATATATATATATATATATATATATATATATATATATATATATATATATATATATATATATATATATATATATATATATGTAAGTAAGGTATATATATATATATATGGTCAGCCTCCAGAAAGCAACTGCACGTAACAAAAAACCATAACAGGTACAGGAAAATAACTAACATTTTATTAATCAGGAGACATTTACTAATGAAATTCTAAAAAATAATAAAAATAACGCTTTGAAAAATTTAAATAGCAAAATGTTTGAAAACTTGTATGATATTATCAGCTTGATAAAACGTAGTTCGTTTACCTGAGTAGGTACGAAAAAGATGCCAATGTTGAATTTTTTTCTTTTTTTCACTAAAGAATATCACGGTAAACAAGAACGGGCAGAGTCGGGTTTCGTTTATTGGGGACGACGGGACTTCGTCTCTCTGTCCCTCCTTGGTCATCGCTAAACCCCTAAAAAAGATATAAAAAGAAAAATAATATTTTCCCAAACGTAAACTTAAAATACTATTTGGCATTAATTGTTCTCGGAAGTAATGCATGGATTCAAGGTCATTCACCGAAGCTTCCTCGATCTAAAATTATAATAGTATATAAGGTGGTATTAATAAATATTTAGAATAAAATAATCTCTTTTAAGTTTCATCGATGAAATTGCTTGTTGAAATCAAAAAACGTTATTTTTCTTCCAATAGCCGTTATAATTCTTTTTTAGTTATAATGTATTGATGCTTCTTGAGTATTATCTATATATATATATACATATATATATATATATATATATTATTATTATATATATATATATATATTATATATATTATTATTATATTTATTATACATATATATATATACATATATATATATATATATATATATATATATATATATATATTACATATTATTATTATTATTATTATTACATATATATATATTATTATATTATTATATATTATTATTACATATTACATATTATTAAGAATATATTATGTTATTATTATATACATTATTATTATATATATATATATATATATATATTATTATTATATATTATTATATTATTATTATTATTATTACATATTATTATATTATTATTATATATTATATATTACATATATATATTACATACATATATTATTATTATTATATATATTATTATATTATAATATATATGTTATTATTATTATTATTATTACATATTATTATATTATTATTATTATATATATTATTATATTATATATATATTATTATTATATATTATTATTATTATTATTATATATATTATTATATATTACATATTATATATATTATATATATATATATATATATATAGTATATATATATATATATATATATGATTGAGCAGTCTTTAGCTATTGCCTATATATATTTTCTAGTTTATAATATTGTCCTGAAGATTGGGATATTTTTACGGTAATTCAAGAAAATGGGATTTAGGTGATGAATTTGAAGGAAAGAACTGGGCAAGTTACGAGATGTTCCTGTTCCTTACTAATATTGTAAATACAATTTTCATTCAGAATATGATAAAAATATTCTGAACCTATTTGACTTAATAAACTATGAGTGACCCAGATACTTACAACTCTTAAAAATCTAATAACTGGTGAAAAGTAGCGTTGGGAAATCAAGGTACAGAATTAAAATTTTTAATATTTAATTTTATTTTGCTTAAAGTACATGTGTTGTTTCTTGTTAAGTGCATGAATGTTCGAGTATCATGGCATTAGAAGTCTGGCATATATTCGTAGTCTAAAGTTAATTATAAGTTTTTTTTTCTTTAAAAGATAGGTTATTTATACAAATTTTTATTTATTTTTTGGTAGTTCAGAAAACTTGGTAGGCTAGTGATACTAACAGTGATTTCATCCTAGGCTAGGGTTATGTCTACCGTGGTTATGTATTCAATTAACATTGCTCATAAATTTGAGGCCACAAATATTTTTATTCTGTTTTAGTCCCACTGAAACTTTGTTTCTACTTTATTGAAAATCAAAAAAAAAATAAGCCTAGGCTCTATAGGGGGGCCTAATATAGGCCTAATACAAAGCCTGATGAAGCTTGGGATAGTTATTCTAAAAGAATGGGGAAGCATATATATATATAGTATATATATATATATATATATATATATATATATATATATATATATATATATATATATGTAGCTAAATGCATTACACAAACCCTAACCTCTTTAGGCGGGGTGATTCGGTCCACTCTAAATAAAAATAAAAAAAGAAAAATTTCGCTTATTTAACATCCATTTAGTACACAAGTTTTTAGATCATCTTTAATTCTAGAAAGTTTTTATATTTTTAAAAATGTTTGGAAAATTAGGGTACAAAATGTCCTTCAATAGAATTTCACTTTGAAAAATGTGAGTTTTTTAACTTAAAAAATGAAAAATTGTGGATGGATTTTAATTATTTTTCAGTGTATACACCTGATATAGCTTTAAACTGGCAAAGTAAATTTTTGATCCAAACAGGCTAGTGGCAAATAACGGAAGTTTGATCTGGTCCGGATTCACCCTACCGTAAAAATTGCTGGAGGGGTGACTCGACCCACCATTGTTTTCGATTTTACGGGATATTATTGACATTTTTATTACGAATAATTAATTTAAATATAATAAAAGTTACTTAGGTATGAAGTGAAAATGTGAAAATGAAATTTATGAAAAATATGAATTCCAAAAAGTGTCAATTTTTGAGCGGAGAGGGGTGAATCGGGACCACCTTATTTTTATTCTTATTTATTTATCATTATTAGTATTTTTTTTTTTTTTAATATGAATTTTAATATGATAAATAATTATTATAAGTAAAATTAAAATATAAAATTGAATTTATACGTAAAAGACGAATTTAAACAGATGTGGGTCCAGTCACCCTCAATGGTGGTCCGCTTCACCCTCCACGGTCAGGCTGGACTCAAAGTGTATTCAAAACTTTTAATAAAACTTTTATTAGGAATTACATTATTTTTGTGCTAAGATATAGGGCCGTGATTTACAAAAAAAAAAAAAAAATTCCAAAAAGTGCATTAGGGGGAGAGTCAGGAGACAGAGACTTATACCTAAAGTGGTCCAAGTCACCCCGCCTGACGCTATATATATATATATATATATATATATATATATATAGGTATATATATATATATATATATATATATATATATAATATATATATATATATATATAGTATTTTTATAGGTAAGGTTTATAGCATTTTTGATCCATACTTTGTATATATGTGTAATAAGAACCTGAAGAAGTTTTTTAGCTTTTATAAATTTAAAAGTAAGAATAGGACAATTGGTCCAATTAAAATTGATGAAAATTTAGTGAGTTCAGATAAGGAGTTGGTCAACATTTTCAATGCTTATTTTGCTTCAGTGTTTACTGAGGAAAGATTAGATAATAGTTTGAGACTAGCAGTTCTTGTATGCAATGCAACAAATATTAGCAGGAATTTGAATTTGACGAAAAGATACAACGCTTATTAGAATTCAGCTGATTCAGGTAAAGCGTAGGGCCTGATGAAAGTATATGGTAGAATTCTGAAAGAGGGTAGTACCATTGCAAAGGCACTGTATTTGATTTTTAAGCTATCTATAACATTTGGTGAGGTACCAGATAACTGGAAAACAGCATATGTTATGCCTATTTATAAGAAAGGTAGTAAGGAAGATTTGGGAAATTATAGGCCAGTTAGCTTAACATCTCTGGCTGTAAAGGTTCTGGAAAAGTTACTGAAAGGTCATATAGAGAAATATTTAGAAGATAACAAGGTATTGAATGATTCCCAGCACAGTTTCAGAAAGGGTAGGTCATGTCAAACCTTTTAGAATTTATGGAATACATTACTGACTGCATTGACCGAGGAGATCCAGTTGATATTATATATTTAGACTTTAGCAAAGCTTTTGATAAAGTTCCCCACATAAGGCTGATGAAGAAGTTATTGCAATGTGGTATAGGTGGAGTGGTACATGGTTGGATTAAAGAGTGGTTGCGAAATAGAAAACAGTGTGTACTACTAAATGTAAATCATTATGGGAAATAGTGAAGAGTGGTGTCTCACAGGGTTTAGTGCTGGGGGCCACTATTGTTCCTTATATATATAAAATGATTTTGGAACTAGGGACTTAAATGTAAGGCATCTAAGTTTTTAGATGATACTAAAGTGGCTACCTCAGTTAGGAATATTAAGGATGATAAAAGATTCAAAATGATCTTGATAAACTTCTTGGGTGGGCAGATAAGTGGCAAATGAATTTTAATAGTAAAAAGTGTAAGGTTCTTCACCTAGGTTACTCAAATAAAAGTTTTAACTACGATATGAATGGGGATTGGGCTTGAGTCTGGGGCCAAGAAAAAGATTTAGGTGTGATTATAAGCAGTAATTTGAAAGCAGCTAATCAGTGTTTGGAAGCTAGAAATAAAGCCAATAAGATGCTGTATAAGAAATCGTACGTTGCTTACAAAAGAGCAAGGGAAAGTACAAGTAAACTGTATACTAGCTATGTTAGGCCAGTAATAGAGTATTGTGCAAAATTGGGCCCTTTATTTAAAGAAAGACTTAGATATGCTAGAGAGAGTGCAACGTAGAGCAACAAGGATGGGGTTTGAGGTAAGAGCTATGAGGAGAGGCTGAAGGAGTTAGGAATGTTTTCTGTAGAAAGGCTATTTCAGAGGGGACATGATAAGTCTACAAAATATTTGCATCTATTGATACAGAGACCAATAATAAATTTTTCTATAGTAGAACATGGACAGGGTGACTGTGGGGAATACAAGAAAATTAAGCAAAGAAAGCATGTTATCTTGATATAAGAAAGCATGCTTTCAGTAATAGGGTTGTTAATTCTTGAATAGTCTGCCAGAGGAGGTTGTTGAGTGACTCGACTGCAACATTTAAGAAAGGGTTAGATCTTCGCTTATGGATGGGTTGGCATCATATAATATAATACCTAGCTTTCTGTACCATGGCCTTAGCTATAGTGAAGTATTAAAGTTAGAGGCACAAGTGGACTACAACTAGTTATTACCACGGATGGTTTGTTATCTATACATGATATATTGTTATTATATATATATAATATAGTTATTATATATATATATATATATATATATATATATATATATATATTAAGGTTACCAGACGTCCCGTATTTTCCGGGACAGTCCCGTTTTTCAGCGTCATACCAATTTGACAAGCCCTAGAAGCTTTGTATCTGCATGAGCATGTTTGGGTAGTAAAAAAGCCATGTGATTGATAGGCTCCATGTGGCTTACTGTCTCTATATTCTTACTGTCTTAATAATATTAGGTCTTGGTTTAAGGCCCTCTAGTTCAGGTTATAAGTTTTGTTAGGTATAGTAGGTAACAGATTAGTGATTATAATGTTGCTAATGTGAGAAAGCATTACATAACTATTGTATTAAAACTAAAACTTAATTTATAAATTGTCAGGATTCAAAAATTCTTTTTAAAAAGTTACCTATGATTATACATTTTAAATGTATATGTTCAATAAAAATTAAAAATAAAGCCCAAAAAAAAAAAAAATAAATAATTTTTATTTTTTTTTATATCACTATCAATGTATTTTTCTGATTATTTATATATTGCTAGAAATTATTGACTTAAAAGTTGGAATGATTTTCCATGATTATTAATAAATTGAATAGACTAAATTAAACTTTGATCTTTACAATGTTAATTTTAAAAAATTTTTAAATATTTTTTGCATACAATAGAATTTAAATAAAGTTACGAAATAGGTATTCAAAAAACAAATAACAATTAATTACATATATATAGATATATATATATATAGGTATATATATATATATATATATTATATATATTTATATATATATATATATATAGTATATAGTGGGATGGGCAAATGCCCAGGGCATTTAAGTACTGGGGCAAAATGCCCCGCACGATCTGGGCAATTGGTCCAATCGGCATTTTGAGTAAGTACGAGTACTTTAATTATTATTATTATTATTATTATTATTATTATTATTATTATTATTAATTATATATATATATATATATATATATATATATATATATATATATATATATATATATATATATATATATATATATATATATATATATATATATATATATATAAGATGTATATATATATATATATATATATATATATATATATATATATATATATATATATATATATATATATATATATATAATATTGTGGTTATGGCTGTGACATAAGGTCCATCTGTGGGTAACGCTAGAGAGTGCTATTTGTATAATCTAAAAATGATGTTTGAAATGGGGTGAGTAGGAGCTCAGATTGATTGTGCTGGGTAAACTCAAATGTTGATAGGTGATCAAGTAAAAATGGATGGTATGGGCCAGGTGGCTGGAGTGCTGGGGAGAAAATGAGAATGTAGGAAGGTGATTGATTTTGAGGAGAGAGGTATGTGTAAGTAATACTTTCTTTAAACACAAGAGTATACTCATAATGATACTAGAGTTGGTGAGAGATGAAAAGTATTGAACTGAAAAGTGGCATTGATTTGTGTTGATGAAGGAGAGATGTTGAAGTATGTGTTGATGTTAAATCAGTGAGGGAGGAATGGGATTATTGGATCATTATATTGTTTTATGTAAAATTTAGTGGGGTCTTGGGTTGAGAGGAAATTGTTGATAAGGAAGGAAGTGAGAAGAATTAAGAGTGAGAGTTAAGAACAAGGTAATCAGATAAATATTTAAGTATAATTTGCAAGTAAACTGCTGTTGATTGTGAAGAAAGGTTGAAACTGGAGCAAATCTGAAGCAAACAAGGAGCACAGGCAGTACATAAGAAGCATGGATGTGCTAAAGTAGGAATGGTAATGTTAAAAATGGGTGGAATGAACAGTTGATGTTGGTTAAGAAGAAAAAGAAGCAAGAATGTACTAAAAGCCACTTATTTAAGTATCAAAATAAATATGTTTGAATTATATAAGGAGGGAAAAAGAAATACTAAAGATGCACAATGAGAGGGAGAAAAGAAGAGGTATATGAACAGTTTGGAAGGAGGATGAATGGGATTTAAAAGGGGATAGGAAGCTCTTCCAAAAGGAAGTATCGAAGGTTGAGAATGAGAATACGGGAAATCTGCTTTAGAATAATGGTAGAGATGAAAGCTTCACAACTGATGAAATGGATGGAGGGGGAGAGTTGAGGGACACTTCGAAAATCTGTATAACATTAGTAGTAATGAAGAGGTGACAGTGGGATGTGAGTGGGCTTGATGGGTGTTGAATAGGTATTTTTGGGACAAGGTCAGCTAGTAAGGAGGAGGTAATTGCAGAGTGAGAAAGTTAAAGAATGGTTGAAGGGCGCACGAAAAATGCGGAAAGCGTTTCACGATAAATGAAAACGGTTAAACACCCGAAATCTGAGTCGAACGAAGTGTC
>JABUQX010060018.1:25000-27500 GCA_015478945.1 Trachelipus rathkii | reverse complement strand
CTAGAGATCTTCGATGGTAATTAAATTCCGATTGAAAAATTAAAAGATATGTACAGTATATGAATACAAACAGTATTTACTCCGATATTAGTTAAAAAGAACTTTTTTTAACGAACAACCTTTTAATTGAATTTTAATTTCCCACCGTCATTATTGGACCAGTTAGCTTTCACTAGTTCTATATTTACTCCGTTAGCTCTTTGATTGTCAGCAAAATATCACCGATCCCCAAAAGACTTCATATCTCCATGACTTTATTCTACTTTAAGATATAGAAGAAGAGGTTTTGAGATTTTATTTGAAAGTAATCAAAATACGGTAAAAGGATTATTTTAACGTAGATTAGGTTAGATAGGTGGCGACCTATAGGTCTTTCATCAATGCGACACTAAACGATATTTTTTGACACGCCATTCTCTATTTGTAATTCCTGATTCAACATGAGGTTTCGTAGTATCTTAAGAATTATTCTAGGAAAAGTAGTTTTAATGTCAGCCTTTAGTACTGAAATTTCATAACACCAATATTTTTGCAAGTCTAGCGTTTCCTAATCGCTGAAAATTGTGACCCGTCGTCTCCGCCCTTTCTCATTAGAAGCGTCGTGATTAACTCTCAAATTTTCTCATTCTTTTGAAATAGCTTTTTAATATTGGTGCTTTATCTCTTTTCTATAGGTACCGCAGTGGCAGGTGCCCGAGGGAACTTATCATTCGTGTATCACCACCTTTACGTCGCCCTCGTAGCACAAGGGGTGCTGTGTCTGCACTTGAGTTTTGTGTTGATAATGGTAACTCGAGACTAGTTCGTTGCGGAGCTTCCTTCTTTCCTGCCAACTCTGTTCTGTGGAATTCTCTTCCATCTTCTGTATTTCTTGATGAATTTAATCTCCCCCACTTCAAAGCCTGGGTCTGTGCTCATCTGCGTAATTTACGTTAGTTGTTCAATTCTTAGGCGTGCAACACCCCCTCCTTGAATAGGGCTCTGCCCGTGAGTGGTGGTGGTGACAACTATAAAAAAAATAAAAAAATAAAAAATATTCCATGGCAATTCAGAAGTCTAATCCAAAAGTCTTATTTTAAACTTATGCAAGGAAAGCATTTCATTTTCTATTTTCTGTCTTTCTGAATCCGGGGACGCATGTCTAATAATCACACATCGCTAGCTAGATTATTTTATTTTCATTGTTTCAACAGTTTCTCACGTGGCCTTTAAAGGTTCACAAAAGGGGTTCCGGACCTAATTTAAGATGATCCAAAATCGTTTCTAAACTAAGCGATTTTCTTTATAATATCTGGTACATCTGGTGCCCCGGTACCCACATCAGAGTATTTATGTTATGTAGTGAAAGCTGCTGCAAGGTGGACCGGTAATCCCAGAACAGCTTTAACACCTTGAGTTTAGAACTCCAATAGATTCAGGGCTTTCTGGTGCAAAAGCAATTTTTGTTACACGCAATGGGTCATTTATGCTACCCAAGCACATGACGCAATATCATGAGCTTCAGCTTGAAACATGGTTCCCGGTGGGAGATGTTTCTAAAGCCATACTGTATTTGCAGCTGGGTCTAACCAGTTCAGTGCTAACAACATCATCCATCTCGGATGATTCCGTGAACCATATAATTTTTCCCAAATTTAGTTTAATGCCTCCATTTTCTATGTTTGATATTCCGTAGGAAGTATTTTATATATCTTTCCGAAACATCTGCGTCTCAGCATCAAATCTGAGACTGTCATGTCCATCTATTTCTCTGACAAATCTTCGAGGTTTCGAATATGTTCGAAGTCAGTGTTTTACTTGACCTGACCCTGCCAGGCTAGCTTTAATAGTCAGCACTGTATGTATGTATGTATGTATGTATGTATGTATGTATGTATGTATGTATGTATGTATGTATGTATGTATGTATGTATGTATGTATGTATGTATGTATGTATGTATGTATGTATGTTGTATGTATGTATGTATGTATGTATGTACGTATGTATGCATTGTATGTATTTATGTGCTTATCGTATGTATGATGTATTTTATGTATGTATGTATGTATGTATGTATGTAATGTATGTTATGTATGTATGTATGTATGTGTGAATGTTTTTGTGGATTTGAGAAATGTTTTTGTTGATTTATGAATGTATGTATGTATGTTTGTATGTATGTATGTAGTGTATGTATGTATGTATGTATGTATGTATGTATGTATGTATGTATGTATGTATGTATGTATGTATGTATATTTTACTGTCCTTTCTCTCTCTCTCTCTCTCTCTCTCTCTCTCTCTCTCTCTTCTCTCTCTCGTCTCTCTCTCTCACTCTCTCTCCCTCTCTCTCTCTCTCTCATCTCTCTCTCTCTCTCTCTCTCTCTCTCTCTCTCTCTCTCTCTCTCTCTCTCTCTCTCTCTCTCTATATTTTCAAGTTTTAGTCAATATATATATATATATATATATATATATATATATATATATATATATATATATATATATATATATATATATAT
>JABUQX010060017.1:10000-27500 GCA_015478945.1 Trachelipus rathkii | reverse complement strand
AACTCGGAGTACTTGTTCCAGTTGCTCACCATCTAATAGCTTCACGCCGAGGTCCTCACTCACTCAACTATAACCTTACTCTTATCTACCTTTATTTTCAAACCCCTTCTTTTTCACACACTCTACCAAATCTCTCTACTATTCCTCTCAAACACTCTTCAGGTTTACCCCAGAAACCAATCATCGCAATTATAATAGGATTATGGGCACCTTCCACTACTTTATCTTCTCATCATTCTAACACCATCCCTGCCACCCCACCTCTATTTCTTTCATAACCCCATCCATATACAAATTGAATAATCAAGGAGACATAACGCATCTCTGCCTCACTCCTCTATTAAAATTAAAACAATCATTTTCGACACCATTTATTCTTACACGCGCTTCACTATCGTCATACATACTTTTGATTCCATTCAGAAGCCTACCCCAACATCATAATCACTAACATCCTTGTATAGAGCTTCCTTTTAATCACTATCATATGCCGCTGCAATCCATAAAACTTAAAAACATTTATTTTTCTTCTCCCTCATTTTCTTAATCATTTGTTTCAATGTAAATATTTGATCCACACATCCTCTACCACTCCTAAACGCACCTTGGTCTTCACCTATCAGTTATTCAGTCACTCGACGCACTCTTTCAACCAAAATACCAGCATATATCTTTCCTACAACACTCGATAAACTAATACCCCTATAATTACTACTGTTACCCTCTATATATAAGGGTACCTACTATACTGGCTCTTTCTCTAATCCTCGGAACTATACTGGTCCTTACATTGATACACAATTCAAATCCAATGATCACCACCTCGCCTCCTTCTTATCATTTCACGGTATTTTATCTATTGCATGCAGATTTACATTCTTCAACTTTCTTACCTACCTCTACCACCCCTATCCATTTTATCAGTACGAAAGCCCATACCTAATTCATTGTGTCTAAGCAGATTCCCTTATTTTCATATCTCATTCTTAACCTTTCGTGCTTCCTTCCAGAAAAGCTTCATATCCCCTTTTAAATCCTCATTCATCCTCCTTCCAAACTGTTTATTTACCTCTTTTTCCTCCTGCGTATGCACCTTTTAGATTTCTTTTTTCCTCGCTTATTTGAATTCCAAAATCTTTCTTCGAAACTTCAACATTATGCTCCACAGTCTATTAGATTGTGTTAGCTCTTAGTACATTGCAATCATTTTTTTTTTTACTTTTAACGGCTTGCATCACCTCTTCATCCCCACCATTCCTGTTAACATTCTTACTTTCTACTTAGCACATCCATATATAGTATATATAATATATATATATATACTCTATATTATTATATATATATTTATATATATATAATATATATATTAATATTATATATATTTATATATATATAGATATATATATATATTATATAGATATATATAATATATATTATTAGCGTATTAGTGAGTGTACAGGAGCCACCACTGCGCACAAAAAAGCGGCGATACGAGTCAAGAAACCAACACGGGGGCAACTCCTAACAGAACGCATGAAACCGGAATGCCAATTATTAAAATCATATAGAGGCGAGTCAGTTCCCTGGAAGGAGCAAATCGCCGTCACTGTGGAAATGAAGTGAGTTCAGACAATATATATGAAGCGGGATTGGACAAGTATGTGTGTAACAAGGGAAATAGCCGTCTCTGGAAGCCGCAAGGCCACACATCCACAGAAGATGACGTCTCGAAAGTAGACACTGGGGAACGGCGAAGCTACATAA
The DNA here is from genome assembly GCA_015478945.1 of Trachelipus rathkii. Lineage (NCBI taxonomy): Eukaryota > Metazoa > Arthropoda > Malacostraca > Isopoda > Trachelipodidae > Trachelipus > Trachelipus rathkii. The sequence goes on along the minus strand of JABUQX010060017.1, from coordinate 25,736 downwards.
AGGGGGGATGCTCCCTTGCCATAAGATAGCTGTTTGTGACATTAGTACGGCAAATTTCGCAAACGGATCAGAACCACCTCTAGTAGCGACTCCGGCGAAAAGACATGGCCAAATCCCTGGGAAAAGTGCTTTACGCTACGTAGTTTAGCACACGATGATCCTCCGCCAACATCCTGACCAACAAGACGAGGAAGCCCTGGTTTTGAGTCGGAGGCAGAAAGCAAGCAGCTGGAGTGTTTTCCAGCAAGATGGCCACAGGTAAGTATCGTCGACAGGTAATTTTGCAGGTGGCGGCGCGATAGGCCGCTTTGTCAGCCAATTCGTTACCCAGGATACCCATGAGATTGGACCCAGCAAAACGCAACCACTTGGTGTCTAAGCATGTAGCATACAAAGAAACCTTTGGATGATGGAAACCAAAGGATGTCTGGTCGTTCGATTTTGTAGTGCAAGAAGAGCACTCTGCGAGTCATAAAAAATCGCTATACGTGTCAAGCAGAGCTAGTGTCAGAATCCTATTATAGCTAAAGTGTGTGCAAACTAACTGCCGTAATGACGGACGCGTCAGAAGGGAGAATATTGGACACAGTAAGGTCCGGAAAGACCGCTGATGCACCTACCCCACCCTCTCACCTTGATCCGTCGGTGTAGATGCTCACATATGTGACAGAAAGGAAGTCTTCAGTAGAGACGGGTGGTCACAGATTTTGATAGGGCAGACAACCTCAGGCACACCACAGGGGGCGGATACAACCAATAAGGGCAGACATCATCGTAGTCAAATTGTAAAACAGCCCGCACAAGGAGGCGGAGAAAACGGAAGACAGACGCCACAACCTCAGCAAACGGCCAATAGGCAGGGCTACGTGGAACCTCAGCGATGAAAGGAGTCAAAGCCGAGGGCTTGGGGATTTGTAGACGGAGAAACAAGGAGCGCATGAGATATTCTCTCCGTAAAGACAGGGGCAACACCCCAGCCTCAACCTCCAAACTTTCCTTTGGCGAAGAACGAAACGCCCCAAGTGATATCCGCAGACCCTCATTCTGTATCGGGTCGAGAAGGCGTAAGTACGCCAGAGACGTCTGGCCATATATCGCACAAGCGTATTCCAACTTTGACCTGACCAACATGATTAGCAGATGAAGCATGACCTTACGATCAGCACCCATATATATATATATAAGGTGGCGTAAGAGGTCCAATGAGCGGCGGCAGTTAAGTTTCAAATTCAGGATATGAGGGAGATAAGTCAGGCGAGCATCCAATATGTAAATAAGTAATAATTAACAAACTAAGATGGAGGTCCACTATATGTTCGGAAGGTTGATGAAAAAATCAAGATGTAGTTTTACAGTTTTATTTAGGTTGCTCAGATATGGGTGTAGGCACGCACCTTTTATATTGATCTTGTCACAGTCGATAAATCCAAAACCAAGATTGAGACTCACATCCAGGCTTTGTAAACTTTGGGGTTGAAAAGCTGATAAATGAACTACAAGCTATATGTAGATTCAGGAGTGCACGCAGGCGAAAAAGTTAGGCTAGGATTTAAGGTAATAAAAGTGACCAGGACAAGAATGTTTAGAGTTTTGTCCGACCGTTACACCAATATTATATATTATATATATATATATATATATATTATATATAATATTATATATATATATATATTATATATATATATATATATATATATATATATATATATATATATATATAATAATATATATATATATATATATATATATAAATATATTTATATTAATAATATATATATATTATTAGTCAATGTACAGGACCCACCCCGGCTCCCACCAAAACCCCCCCCCCCCCCCAACCCAACAAAACCACCCTACCTATCATTTATCATTACTATATATATATATTATAGATAGTTATATATATATGATATATAATATATATATTACTATATATATTATAGATATATATATATATATATAATATATATATATATTATATATATATAATATATATATAATACTATATATATATTTGAAGCTGGGTGCTTAGGACCGATCTCTTTAAGTTGATTGAGAAGTTAATGATGCTTACAAAGTTTTTATTTTTCTACTTCTATTTACATAGGGAGGGTTGGACCCTGTTCCTAAAAAACAAAAACAAGAATTAGACAGGGTAAACCTAGTTATTACTATTTCCACATATGAATCATATTCTGCAGGAAAAATTCCTACAGAATATGAAGCTTATGTGGAGTAGTAGGACAAATGATTATTTAGTTTGGAGAGGGCTGTTTATGTATATGCATACACAGGCAGAAAAAGGATTCTCCCTGGTATAAATTTGCATAAAGCAGCATTGCCTAGTTATTACTATTCCACATATGAACCATATTCTGCAGGAAGAATTCCTACAGAACATGAAGCTTATGTGGAGTAGTAGTACAAATGATTATTAGTTTGAGAGAGGCTGTTTTATGTATATGCATACACAGGCAGGAAAAGGATCCTCCTTGGTATACATTTGCATAAAGCAGCATTACATTTGATATGAGTCTCACACAGTACAAAAGATTATTAGTTTGAGAGAGGCTGTTTTATGTATATGCATACACAGGCAGGAAAAGGATCCTCCCCGATATACATTTGCATAAAGCAGCATTACATTTGGTATGAGTCTCACACAGGCACATATACTACAAAATTGCCTAGGTTATTGTAACTTCTTTGACTGGCGAGAGAGATAGAGAGAGAGAGAGAGAGAGAGAGAGAGAGAGAGAGAGAGAGAGAGAGAGAGAGCAGAGATAGAGGAGAGAGAGAGAGGAGATTTGGTGCTGTTCACCTCTGCGCTACTATCACCCAGCTTAGCCTTACTCCAAACTGCTATGTAACGTTTACGTCCGCTAGGGTTAGATATAGTAAATACCGATCTATGCGACCTCTATTTACTATATTTCGCTAAGATATGTGTAAAAGTTTCTAATTCTAACATTTTTGGGCTGTTCACCTCTGCACTACTATCACCCAGTTTAGCCTCACTCCAAACTGCTATGTAACGTTTACGTCCGCTAGGGTTAGATATAGTAAATACCGATCTATGCGACCTCTATTTACTATATTTCGCTAAGATATGTGTAAAAGTTTCTAATTCTAACATTTTTGGGCTGTTCACCTCTGCACTACTATCACCCAGTTTAGCCTCACTCCAAACTGCTATGTAACGTTTACGTCCGCTAGGGTTAGTATGTGTGGAAATAACCGGCCTATCCCAGAGCTGTTATTTCCCACATTATACTTAAAGATACATGCAACTCTTAATCTCCACCTAGTTTTCTCCTTACACTAGTCTCTAACCCCTAAGTTTGGCTAATTGCTTGAACTGCTACTTAAGCTTACTGCGAATTTTACACTGGCATGCATGAACACTTCGCTTTGTTTTCCTACTAGATTTTAGGCATTCTTTTTGATACGCTATTCAATCTAATGCGTTTTCGTTGCAACCTATTTCTAAACCTCAGCTTTAGGCTCCACCGACTAGTCTAGGTTCGCCTAACTTTGCTCTAACCTAAAAATGTACTTAATAGGCTGCCCTTTTTCTAAACTCACCTTGGTTTTGGGTTTAATTATTTAATTAGCATTAATTTGCTTGTATTTTAATATAAAGTTGTAATTTGCTATTATTTTGTACTAATTCTCTAGAAGGAAGCTACGTGCTGTTGCGATTTTAAAAAGTGATAATTCGGCGGCTTGGTGGCGTGGCTTAGTTCCACGAAACTACCACCACATCTTAAACATAGGGCGTGTTCGGCTCTACTCTGTAACTTTGTAGTTCAGCTCTGTAGTTCAGCTCTGTATAGATGTTCTTTCCACTTCCACAGAGAGTACCCTTCCACAGTACCCCCCTGCAGAGCTGAGGCCGGGGCGCTCTAATCCCGGTAGCGGAGTGGCCGGCGCAAATGACGGCCTCTGCTCGATACGTTTCTAGACGCAGGCGGCTGCAAACCAGGACGAGGGCGAGAACGAGGAGCTGGTGTTGGAGGTGCAGGAGTGTGGACGAGAGGGCGAGGAATACGAGAGGGAAGTGGAACATCTGCAGTACGACTTGTGGAAGGCCTGGCAGGAGGTGGTGGAATGGGAGGGGACGGTAGAGGGAGAGGAGAAGGAGGAAAAGGAAGAGGATCTGGGTCAAGAGGAAGGAGTGGTGGAGATGGAGAGTCAGAGGGAGATGAAGGAGGAGAAGAGTCGGGAGGAGATGAAGGAGGTGGAGAATCTGGTACAGGAATCAGAATTGGTTTTGGAAACAAGTCCGAATCTTGGACGTCAGGAGGATTCGCCTCAAAATAGGCAGGTTTGAGACGATCGATCGATATAACGTCGGTACGAGTAGGAAGCTGTACTTTGAAGAACTTCTCCTTCCGAAGTAAAACCGGGAAGGGCCCGTCGTACTTGGGTTGGAGGGGAGAACGGTGGGAGTCATGCCTGACTAGAACATGGGTACAGGAAGAGAGATCTTTCGGAATGTAAGAGTGCACCTTTTGCTGGCGGGTCGGAGTAGGTCTCCATGAGAGGGCGCAGCGTTTCAAGCGAGTGAGATACAGGGTGGGGTCTGCAGTAGCAGGAGGGAAAGATTGAGAGAAGAACTCGCCCGGCAGACGGAGAGTAGAGCCATAAACGAGTTCGGAAGCTGAACACTGAAGGTCTTCCTTAACGGCCGTGCGTATACCAAGCATAACCAAAGGGAGGGCTTCCGTCCAATGTTCTGGTTGTGGGTGTGCCATGAGAGAAGCCTTTAGCTGACGGTGAAACCTTTCACAAATCCCGTTCGAGATAGGGTGGAAACTGGTTGTATGGATCTTCTCAGAACCAAGCAAGCGCATCAAATCTTTCCAAAGGAAGGATTCGAAAACGCGACCTTGATCCGTTGTGACCGAGAGAGGAATGCCAAACCGAGAGATCCAATGGGACAAGAAAGCTTTAGCAATAGATTCAGCTGTAGCAACAGAGAGTGGGATAGCTTCCGTCCAACGAGTGAACCTATCAATACAGGTGAGGATATATCCGTCCAACGAGTGAACCTATCAATACAGGTGAGGATATATCGCTTGCCATGAGAAGGTGGGAGAGGTCCAACAATGTCGATGTGGACTCTCTCAAACCGTTGCCCGGGAGGCAAGAAAGTGCCTAAGGGAGCTTTAGTATGTCTTTGCACTTTAGAGCGCTGACAAGCCATACAGGCGCGGACCCAGTTCGCTACGTCGGCGTTAACTTTAGGCCACACAAAACGAGCCGTTACCAGTTTGCGTGAAGCCTCGACGCCAGGGTGTGAAAGCGAGTGGAGATTGCAGAAGACTGCCTTTCGCAGAGAATTTGGAACGAAAGGGCGAGGGTGGCCTGTTGAAGTGTCACACAAGAGTCTCTTCTCTATGCCCGGAAGATTGAGCCACTGCAGCTGTAGAGAAGAGTCCTGCTGAAGATCGATATTGTCTTGCTCCTGGCACGTGGCCATGGCTGCGTAATCAATGTCAGGAATGGGGGAAAGAGCATTAATTTCAATCCGAGAAAGAGCATCCGCGGTGAAATTATCCACTCCGGAGATGTGGCGTATGTCTGTCGTAAACTGGGAAACGAATTCAAGATGACGAGCTTCACGGGGGGAGTGACGTTCATGCCGTGAAGCCATTGCGAAAGTGATCGCTTTGTGGTCGGTCAGGATGTGGAACTCCCGTCCTTCCAAAAAGTACCGAAAATGGCGAACAGCAAGGTACATAGCAAGCAATTCCCGTCCAAAAGCACTATACCTTGTTTCGGCGGGTTGCAGCTTGCGTGAAAAGAAGGCAAGTGGGCACCATTCGCCCTTTTGGAACTGCTGAAGCACCGCACCAACAGCGAAATCGGAGGCATCTACCTGCACTCTCGCTGGTGCGGTATCGTGGGGATGAACTAAAAGAGTGGCGGAGGCGAGGGCCTCTTTGGAAGCCTCAAAAGCAGACTCTGCTGCCGGAGACCAGTCGACTTTAGTGGTGCTGCCTCGCTGTTTAGGACGAATGAGTGCGGTAAGCGGGCCTAGGAGGGCTGCCGCTGATTTCAGAAATCTGTGGTAAAAGTTGATCATTCCCAGATATTGACGAAGTTGCTTTTGATTTTGGGGAAGAGGAAAGGCTCGGATAGCGGCGACACGGTCTACAAGAGGGCAAATACCCTCAGCCGAGACTGTGTGACCAAGGAATGTAAGAGAAGACGCGCCGAATACGCACTTGGTAGGATTGAGACGAATTCCCGCATCATCCAACCTACCAAAAACGGCACGCAGGTGCTCCATATGTTCTTCAGGAGAGGAGGAAGCGACTAAAAGATCATCTAAATATGCCCAAGCAAAAGGAAGGCCACGGAGGATAGAATCGATGAACCTCTGGAAGGACTGGGCTGCATTTTTCAAACCGAATGGCATTCTTGTATACTCAAAGAGGCCAAAGGGGGTGATTACAGCTGTCTTGGGAACGTCCTCCGGAGCCACGGGTATCTGATGGTAGGCTCGAATTAAGTCCAAGGAAGAAAAAATGGTGTTGCCAGATAGGTGGGAAGTGAAACTTTGTATATGCGGTACAGGGTACCTATCCGGTGTTGTGGCAGAATTCAAAGCCCTAAAATCACCACAGGGTCTCCAATCGCCCGTGGTGCCCTTAGGGACCATGTGTAGCGGAGAAGACCAACAACTCTTGGAAGGGCGCACAATGCCAAGTTGCAACATGTGATCAAACTCGGCCTTGGCGGCTTTGAGTTTATCAGGAGGGAGGCGGCGAGCTCGAGCAAAGGTGGGTGGGCCAGTGGTCTCTATATGATGTTCCACAGAATGCTTAAGAGGGGTGTCTGAAGAGCAAGGATGCAATAAAGAAGGAAAGTCCTCCTGCAGGATAGAAAGGAAGGGAGACACTACCGAAGATGGCGGAGCGATAGCGGAAATGCCCCTTAGCTCTGAAGAACCTAGGGAACCGTGAGAGTAAAGAGCAGTATCACCGTCAACTAGACGCCTATTACGAAGGTCTACCATAAGATTGAAATGGGACAAAAAGTCAGCGCCGAGGATGGGCTGTGTCACTTCAGCGACGAGAAAAACCCACGGGAACTGGCGGCGGAGAGACAGATCCAACGTACATAAACGCTCTCCATATACCGGAATGGAAGAGCCATTAGCAGCGAAGAGTTGACGGCCTGAAAGAGGGATAGCCGAGTCTTGAGAAGGGTTGTGTGGTAAAATCGAAAGGCTAGCGCCGGAATCGATCAAGAAGGCAAGTTTAGTGGACTGATCGTAGATACGAAGAACATCCTGTGTAGTAGGAGGGGAAGAAGAAAAAGCACCAGCATCTCCCGTCGCCCCTACGACGGGTTGGCTGCTGAGTTTCCCTGATAGAGAGGGCAGGAAGGATCGCATTTCTTGGCATCCATGCCGAAAGTATGGTGATAATAACAGTACCCATGAGGATACTGGCGCTGGCGGGAGAAAGAAGCAGAAGGTGAACGAGGACCGCGAGAAGGACGAAAGTTGGAAGGAGTGCGATCACGAGAGCGAAAAGTGTTATTATTAATTGCCGCTGTAAGGGAGAGAAGGGCCGTTTTAATATCGGCCATGCCAGTTTCGAGAACCGAAACCCGGGTATCCAGAGCTGCCGAAGGAGGAGGTTGTACTGCGAAAGCGTGAGAGTAGGAAGGTTGGTGTGGGTGAGAATAAGGAGGTTGAGCTGGATAGGCGGCAGAAGGCGGTTGAGGAACAAGAGGGGGAGGAAGGGTGGCGGAGGTGTTGGTAGAGTACTGGGGAATGTGTTGGGCGTGAGTTGTAGATGGTTGAGGAGGTGCGAGAGTTGAAGAGGTAGGAGAAAGAGAGGAAACGGCGTAAGAGGTGTGGACCAAAGGCTCCACCGGAGGGCGCAAAATTCTGTCTGCTGTAGCGGCAAACTCAGTGAGGGACAACGTCGGGTTTATTGATTGTAGGACGCTGTGATGTCGAGCAGGCATCTTCTGGAGGAAGAGGGTGCGAATTATTTTCTCTTCCCGTTTAGATGGAGTGCCGCCCAACAAACCCAGCATCCCTACCATCAGTTCCGAGGGTTTCTGGTCGCCCAGTGAGATGCCTCCAAGCAAAGTTTCCAATTGTTCTTCTCTGGTGGGAGCCAAGCGGTCGATAATAAGGGTTTTGAGCGTGTTGTAAGGGGTTGTAGAGTTTCTAGTTGTTGCCAGACCATCCCTGATTTTGAGGAGGCAAGATTCTGGTAGAGCATTCACAACTCTCGAATATCTCTCCTTCTCGTTTTCGATGGTCAGGAGCGCTGACTCGGCCAGGTCAAACCAAAGCTCGGGATTGTTTACGAAGAAAGGTTGCAAATGGAATGCTCGCGAGGAACTAGACATGACGAAAGGCGTAGAAGTTGGCAGAGCGAAGGAAAGAAAAGAAGTTAAATAAGATGTGGAGCGAGCGGAGGCACTAATAACGGACCGATGGTGGAAAAATCAAAGAAATTACAACCTTAGGAGCTAGACCAAGGATTAAAATGAGGCTGTTGCGATATATATTGCCCAAATACTGTATATAAATATATATATATGATATACTTATATATATATATATATATATATATATATATATATATATATTATATATTATATATATATATATATATATATATATATATATATATATATATATATATATATATTATATATAATATATATTTATAATATATATATAATATATATTATATATATAAAAATTATTAAAAATCTTTTTTTTTTTTTTTTTTTACTATTATTTTTTTTTTTGAGTGTTTGTTCGAGGGTATCCACAGCACACAAGTTGCGGCTTCACCTTGTTACGATACACAACAGGGTTGATAATAATAATAATAATAATAATAATAATAATAATAATAATAATAATAATAATAATAATAATAATAATAATAATAATAATAATAATAATAATACTGATAATAAATATTTAATAATAATATTAATTAATATAATAATAATATATAATAATAATAATAAATTTGAAAGTACGATAAAAAAATAAAAAATACCCGAATGTAGAACAAATTATATGTTCCGCATGAAATACAGAACTGTACCAAGGCAGGGGTCCAACAGCGTTAGTTTGATACTCTGCCGACGAAGCTGGCTCTTGATGGCTGCAGCTGGGCTCGAGAAAGCTGTGAAGTAGATAGAAAAAGGCACAAACACAATGAGTGGGTAAATCTACCCGTTAAAAAAACAATACCTACAAACGGTACAAAAGTGATTGGGTTCGTTTGTAATAGTTTTTCCTGGCCTTGTTGTGGGTGTTCTGATTCCCGCCTGGGAATCTAATCTTCACTCTTCGGGGTCACTATCTGAAGCTGGGTGCTTAGGACCGCTTCTTTAAGGTTGATTGAGAAGTTAATGTGCTTACAATTTTTATTTTCCTACTTCTAATTTACAAGTGAGGGTTGGACCCCTGTCCTAAAAAAAACAAAAACAAAGAATTAGAACAGGGTAAACCTAGTTATTACTATTCCACATATGAATCATATTCTGCAGGAAGAATTCCTACAGAACATGAAGCTTATGTGGAGTAGTAGTACAAATGATTATTAGTTTGAGAGAGGCTGTTTTATGTATATGCATACACAGGCAGAAAAAGGATTCTCCCTGGTATAAATTTGCATAAAGCAGCATTGCCTAGTTATTACTATTCCACATATGAACCATATTCTGCAGGAAGAATTCCTACAGAACATGAAGCTTATGTGGAGTAGTAGTACAAATGATTATTAGTTTGAGAGAGGCTGTTACAAATGATTATTAGTTTGAGAGAGGCTGTTTTATGTATATGCATACACAGGCAGAAAAAGGATTCTCCCCGGTATACATTTGCATAAAGCAGCATTGCCTTTGATATGAGTCTCACACAGTACAAAAGATTATTAGTTTGAGAGAGGCTGTTTTATGTATATGCATACACAGGCAGGAAAAGGATCCTCCCCGATATACATTTGCATAAAGCAGCATTACATTTGGTATGAGTCTCACACAGGCACATATACTACAAAATTGCCTAGGTTATTGTAACTTCTTTGACTGGCGAGAGGAGGATAGAGAGAGGAGAGAGAGAGAAGAGAGAGAGAGAGAGAGAGAGAGAGAGAGAGAGAGAGAGAGAGAGAGAGAGAGAGAGAGAGAGAGAGAGAGATTTGGTGCTGTTCACCTCTGCGCTACTATCACCCAGCTTAGCCTTACTCCAAACTGCTATGTAACGTTTACGTCCGCTAGGGTTAGATATAGTAAATACCGATCTATGCGACCTCTATTTACTATATTTCGCTAAGATATGTGTAAAAGTTTCTAATTCTAACATTTTTGGGCTGTTCACCTCTGCACTACTATCACCCAGTTTAGCCTCACTCCAAACTGCTATGTAACGTTTACGTCCGCTAGGGTTAGATATAGTAAATACCGATCTATGCGACCTCTATTTACTATATTTCGCTAAGATATGTGTAAAAGTTTCTAATTCTAACATTTTTGGGCTGTTCACCTCTGCACTACTATCACCCAGTTTAGCCTCACTCCAAACTGCTATGTAACGTTTACGTCCGCTAGGGTTAGTATGTGCGGAAATAACGGCCTATCCCAGAGCTGTTATTTCCCACATTATACTTAAAGATACATGCAACTCTTAATCTCCACCTAGTTTTCTCCTTACACTAGTCTCTAACCCCTAAGTTTGGCTAATTGCTTGAACTGCTACTTAAGCTTACTGCGAATTTTACACTGGCATGCATGAACACTTCGCTTTGTTTTCCTACTAGATTTTAGGCATTCTTTTTGATACGCTATTCAATCTAATGCGTTTTCGTTGCAACCTATTTCTAAACCTCAGCTTTAGGCTCCGCCGACTAGTCTAGGTTCGCCTAACTTTGCTCTAACCTAAAAATGTACTTAATAGGCTGCCCTTATTCTAAACTCACCTTGTTTTTGGGTTTAATTATTTAATTAGCATTCATTTGCTTGTATTTTAATATAATGTTGTAATTTTGCTATTATTTTGTACTAATTCTCTAGAAGGAAGCTACGTGCTGTTGCGATTTTAAAAAGTGATAATTCGGCGGCTTGGTGGCGTGGCTTAGTTCCACGAAACTACAACCACATCTTAAACATAGGGCGTGTTCGGCTCTACTCTGTAACTTTGTAGTTCAGCTCTGTAGTTCAGCTCTGTATAGATGTTCTTTCCACTTCCACAGAGAGTACCCTTCCACAATATATATATATATATATATATATATATATATATATATATATATATATATATATATATATATGTATATATATATATATATATTTATATATATATATATATAGATATATATATATATATATATATATATATATATATATATATATATATATATCTGGAAGCCGCTGCCGACCCCAAATATAAATTACCCCTGTGTATGCTCTATTATAATGACTAAAAAAATTAATATACAAATAAATTACCTGAATTTGTTGTTTTCAAAGAATTTATGCTCTTTGAGTAAGTTCTTGATAGCCCTAAAATAACTCAGCCTTGTGGCATTTGTACAGTTAGCACTATTAAACTTATTTAGGGTAAATTGATTGGTGAGTAGAAGGTAAAGAGAATAGAGATAGGTTGATAGTAAAAATATTTGAAAAGAAATTAAGAAATTAGACAATTTACCTTCAAACCCTTTACATTTTTGATTATAAAAATTTTGATTTCACAAGCACGACAAATTAGGACAGCTATTGAATCTGAAGTGAGGCCTTATTGTAATTTTTTAGTGAAATTCTGGTCACTTATATCTCATGGAGACAAAAATATAAATTCCGCTAAAACTAATAAATAAAAGATAACGCACCGGTATAGAAAATACTTATAGCTAATAGTTTTTATATCCTAAATAAAACTAAAATAGAAGAGATATATATGTAGAAGTATATAATAGTTTTTATACTATGTGTAGCTACTATTCATTTGTATATTTTTGTCTATAATAGTTAAAAAAGCAGTTTGAAGTTTGGGCATTTTTTAAATTGTTTCGTTGCTTGGTGAAAGAAGAAATTTTAAATGGTTCATGAACTTCATTCATTATTCTATCTCAAATATACAAATATTTAGGAGAGAATATGCTAATAGAAAGAGGGTTTTATTAATGTATTTAAAATTTATAAACAAAATTTCCATATCTATGCTAGCATGCATGTGTCAATAAAATACTAAATATACTTTTAACAAAACTTAACACCTTCCTTAAATGTTCTGGTAACAACATCTTGTTTAATCATTTTATTTAATCTCTTAGTTCGAATTCTTTCTTTTTGAGTTCTTAATGGCTTCCATTTCTTAATTGCTGCTGTACTTTATTTTTTAAAATAAAATAAACTATTTTTATTCCAGGGACAATACTGGGTGATTTAAACTTAGCAAAAATATTTTCTGATTTTATCCAACATGTGTCCTCTTTTCATGGGAAAAAGCAGTAGCGTGGTGCTTTTCTATCTTGATTCAGGAGAGTAATTTTATAATCATTATAGATATCACTGCATTCCATTATCATTCCTATCCAGTTTTCCTTCATAACTTCGTTTTGTAAAGTATTCACAAAATTATGAGGTATTCCATTACATTGCATGCAATATACTCAGGTGAACCTGAAGTAATATGAGCGTTCAATTGGTTTTTATTACTAGGAGCAATTTTGTGAAAACTTTGTGTACCTCTAATTGGTGTGTGCTGTTGAAAATATTTCTTTTAACTTATTGGCCATTTGAATAATTTTAATACTTGAAGTGAAGAATATAACTCCTTTAATTTCATCATTTACAAATTCATATAAACCATTTGGTGTAACAATGATTAGCTGGCGTTCTTTGCAGCTCTTTAAACTACTCTATAGAATTTTGCTGGGTCCTCTCTAAATACCTTATTTTTTTTTAAAACCTTTGGAACTAGTGTTAGTTTCCTTCTCCCTATTACATGAACAAGTGGATCCCCATTTTCCACCCTCTCTATAGTAAGTTCTGTACTAGTAACTTCTCCATTTTGAAATGCAGATAATGATATTTCCCTCCTTAGATTTTCTATTCCTTTATCCAGTCTAATTTTCCAGAGTGGTTTTATTTCTCTTTGTTCTTCCAATTTCCCTGGTTTTAACTGCTAATGCGTTAGCTATTGTTCTACAAATAGCATAAAATAGCCGACTTAATTCTGTAATATCACAATTTGGTGGTATAATCCGAGGTAATATTTTGTTAGCAATTCCTGTATATTTATTTAGTAACCAGTAATTACTTAACCTGTTTATTCTAAAACTAATTTCTATTCCTAGATGTATATCTTCCTCTCTAAAGTATTAATATTTTGGCTAGCAATTCTTCTTTAATTTCGCCATTGTTATTTGTAATTTCTTATGTTTGACTTTGAGTTTCACTAATTCTTTCATTATTTACCTGTTCCTCATCTGATTTTCCACTTCATCATCTATTTAATTTATTTCTTCACTACTTTGCCTACTTTTTCCCGATTCTAGGTACTTGTCTAGTCCCCTTGAAAAAATACCTCTTTTCAAATCATGTGCTAACATGTGTAATTTTAAATGTCCTTTATGATTACATTCAAAGCTGTACTTGGAACATTTAAATAGTATAAAACTTGCATGTGTTAACATGTGTAATTTTAAGCTTCCTTTACGATTACATTTTTTTTAAATTCTCTATATTTAGAGGTTTTAATCCTTCATCCAGGTTTAAACCCTAGAGGCCTAGACCCATGGCATGAAGGATTTTGAGTCCTGGTTGATGCACGTGTATCGCAAATAGTTTAAATTATTATAATATGATTTAATTTCGCACCATTTAAATAAATAATTATAATGTTTAAAGCGAATTATACGCGACACTATATTAAAGGTGGATCTTTCTATTAATACAAAGTTTAAAGATAAAAAGCAAGTTTAATTCGTCTATAATATAAAATGAAAAGTTTATTAAGGTATTAAAGTTTATAAATAAGACAAAAGATCAAGGACTATTCTTAAAATTAATATTAACGTCTCTTCCTAAAAAAAAATAAAAAAAAAAATAAAAAAAAATAAAGCTAAACTAATATTCACAAAATAATAATCTCAATCTCGCATTAATTGTATAACAGGGAAATCCTTCTGGGAATTTGGCGTCCTACAGAAATCCTTCTTGAAATATGACGTCACTTCCTCAACTGTTAATAATAAACTACATTGTAAAGTTTAGTGGATTTAATCACCCGACATTCTTCTTATATCATTTTTCAGTCTTTCATATTTCATATAATGTTACTCTATTATCGCTACTTATTCCGATCTCTATGTATTTTCTTTTTGTTCTCTTTCCCTTTACATTATATCGGCGGTTATGTGATGTGGGTATTGATGTTGGTATCAAATGGTCATACAAGATCATGGCTTCCTCATTTCCATTATTGTTGCAGGTTTGTGATACCAATATTTGTCTGTTTCTATTTCAAAGTTATATTTCTGGCATAACTTCATGTGAATCATATTACAAATGCGTTATGTCTATCTGTATATTTACCCATTCGTAGTAGTGTTTTACATTCTGTTAAAATATGCTCACTCTCCCCAACATTTTCCTACACATCCTACACTTTTCTGTGATTTCTCATTTCTATATTTTTTGAAACGTTCGTTTCTTAAGATCTTTGTTAGTTCTGAGCTGTTGATTATTTCTTCATCTCCTTTCTTTAAAGTGATCCCCTAGGTTAATTAATGGTTGTAGTGTATGTCCTTATCTGTGTAGAAAAAAAATAGCTCTAGCACTCCATTCTAAAATTGTTCCCACATGCATCTTCCCTCTTAAGTACATTATTTATTCTTTCTTGCTGTTTACTTCCCTTAAGATCCTTTTATTCTTATTTAAAACACCTCTTGAAGTTGTCTCGGTGCTACACCCCAAACCTTGGGTCAAGCATACACACTACACTAAACTCCCAAGAATAGCCTATTAATGCTAAGGCTCCCTTAATTTTTAATTTAAATTATTTTTTTTTTTAAACACCCACTTTTGAGGGTTGACTCTCGGTGCTACACCGTCCCCAAACCTTGGTCAAGCATATCACGCACACTCAACTCCCCGAAGACAACCTTATTTACGCTAAGCTTCATTTAATCGCTTCCATAAGCTATCTCCTCTGTTCCACTTTGCAGGGAATCTTTTTAGTAAGTCACCATCGATGTTTTTACCGCTCCAAGGACCCCGGCACTTACCTCTACCTCATCCATCTCCCACATCCTTCTGATGGTATTTCTTAGTCTTTGGTTTTTTATTTCCTTTCTCTTTCGTAGAGGGCCACTCTCATCTCATCATACGGACTCCAACCTCTATTCAAATTACATTTTCTTGTGTTTTATTAAACTAGTACATATGCCGGTCTATTATTTGGTTACAAATATGTTCCTGGGCATCCAAAATCATAAGAATTTGGACATTGTTCATTCATCAACTAATTGCAGTCGGGTTATAATTCAG
The DNA here is from genome assembly GCA_015478945.1 of Trachelipus rathkii. NCBI lineage: Eukaryota > Metazoa > Arthropoda > Malacostraca > Isopoda > Trachelipodidae > Trachelipus > Trachelipus rathkii. Next base: position 10,187 of record JABUQX010060017.1, on the reverse strand, counting down.
TGGTTATTAGGGTATCAATATTGTATAATTTACAGAGTCTAATAGAATTAGTCTGCACCATATGGAATTGGTCTTTCGTATACAGTCCCATAATGTAAGCAGAGTATCAATCCGGATAATATATGGGACCAGTCTCCGCAACATTCTCCACACATCCTACATTTATCAAGCCATCATCACTCCTTCA
>JABUQX010060017.1:0-5000 GCA_015478945.1 Trachelipus rathkii | reverse complement strand
ATATATAATATAAGTGTGAGTATATCTTATATATATTACTTATATATATATATATATTAATATATATATATATAATATATATATTATATATTATACTATTATCATATAATATATATATATTAATATATAATCATATTATTATATATAATATATATATATAATATTATATAATATTTAAAAATATATATATATATATATATATTATATATATATATTGTTACGTTGTGCGTAACGACAGAAGGCTGAGTAATGACACGAACTTTGGTCAGAGGTCATAATCTATTGAAACAATATACATAATTAATATATAGAAGAGAATCAACAATAATAATAAATACAATAATAATAATAATAATAATAATAATAACAATAATAATAATAATAATAATAATAATAATAATAATTACATTGTGAAAAATAGATAATATAGTTATACATTGAAATTCAGTTTTCTGTTATATTTGACATTTTGTTTTTAGGGAAACTATTACATAAAATATATAAAATTTTGAAAATAGGTTTTTTAGAGTAGCCAATAATTTATAAAAAGATTATTTAATTGTAAATAAATATAATGTATAATAAAGACATCTTTATATGGAATATTTTTCATTAATATAAACATACAGCACAAAATAGAATTAACTAGATACGCGAGATTCAATGTGACACAAAAGAACTAGGTCTAGCAATTACGTACCTTGCAAACAATCGAAAGAAAAATATGTTGTACGAAAACTACAAAGGCACAAATTGATATAAAAGAAATCAGGGGTTCTTCGTTAACCAATGTGAAAGGTTTTTGTAAACTGTTTTTGAATAATGCACTGAGCTTGGCAGCTTTTATACGGAAGAATTGAAAAACTTCTTGAAGCGAAATGGCGGTTGGTGTTCTAACGAAGAAAACGGAATTTTCAGATCACGTGACGAGAAAGACGACAATACTGAAAAAGTAGAAAGTGGAAAGAGACATGGCTCCCCTCCCGAACAGTGGAGCGTCGAGAGGGATCTAAGGCGAAAAGCGAACCACTGGACGTAATGTGCGTCCATAACGCGATGTAGAAGTGGACCAGACGGTAAGGTTGCATCGGAATCGGTTCCGGATCGGAGAGAATCGTATAGGAGCAGAGCGGAGTGTCGGACGGGGCGCCGGAGTAGCGGCGAAGAAACTGGACAATACCTGAGCATTGGCAAAGGTTCAGTTCGTTTGCAGAGAACAAAGTTGATGTAAAAGGCAGAATGGGCATGAAGTCGATGTGATCTTGCGAAGTAGAGGTAGATGGAGCGGGTGAAGAAGGTGGAGAACGAGTGGTGGAAGAAGCGGGATCACGTTCGAAAATAAGCCGGTTTGATCTATCCACTGAAAGTGGTTTTCTGTTTTGCCCCCTTCTGTAAGGGTGAAAGAAACTTTTCGATAACGTTATTAAGACGGAGGAAGGCGGCCGTCATAGCGGGTTGCAAGGGGCTAAGCGTGTGTCATGCACGAATTAATCATGAGAGCAGTCTAATATCCCGCAGGCATGTAAGTAGGAGGGGAGGGGAACGTGGCAAGAAGGCTTCCTGCGTCAGTACACCTGACGAAGGCGGGACATCTATGAGCCAGGAGACTTGTCGTGTCTTTTCGGTTTGTTCGTGTATTTTGTTGGATGATAGTAGAAGTAACGTAAGATGTGCCTAGGCTGGCACCTTTTTCTCAAAACGCTACTGCAACTTCAATCTACTATTGAAACTATTTCCGACAATGGGTGGCTTGGGTCCATGGTTGCAACTATTTATGTCAGAGCAAATAAGCCAAGTCGTAGCTCATTTATAGTGTGATTTAAGTGGATGAAGTGGTATAGTGCGACTCTTCTTAGTTTCAGGGCGACGCTAAATTGCACCTGATGGTTCTAATTGGACAACGTAGTTGTCATACAGGTTTCTAAGGTAGGATATTCTAGAAATATTCCGGATTTAACATATTCGCAATGAGATGATTCAAATACAACGTATAGGGATGAAGCTTTTAGCTGCGGTGAATAAGTTCCAGCGGGTATTACCTATTACGGCTTTGGATTTCTTCTCGCCTCAGAGATTTGTAGGAGGTCGCAAGATGAGAGGATTAGAATACGGCTCAATAGCGCCCTAATGTGTCATTAATAAGGGATTGTGGTGAAACTGGACTATAGCTCCGTGAGTATGGCAGAGCTACTCAACACTTGCACCCTATTAATGCTACATCACATGAGGTAGATCTGAATTACATCTGGGGTCCATTTGTCGTATCCACCCGGGGAGCACTGGAAGTTTGGTAGCGCACAGATGTGAGTTGACACTCAATACTCTTCTGAGCTAACTTCCTAGTTTTTGATGTACAAGATAATCATTGCTCGTTCTCGAAGCCATTGATCCCTAGTATACGAAGTTGTCTCTATTGAAACAGATTCAGAAGATTCTCAGTATGACACAAAGTGTAATGGGGCAGTTTTATTGCACGACTCGGGTGATTAGATTATCCTTGATCTTATCTCTGCTAAAAGTCAAAATAATGTGTGAAAAGTCATTTTGGATAGTTGGTAAAGGCGGCTAAATCAACCGTGTACATGCTACTAATACTGATGTCTTATGGGAGTCTGGACGGGAACTCGATTCTTTGACTGAAATCGTAGCCATGGGCGGCAGTGTGCCTGTGCCTTTGGATTTTTGACAGTTTGCAGACATCTGGTTGTCCATGTTAACATCCTTTAAGTAAAGGACGGCAGAACGAATGCTTGCTATTTCTTTACTTGCCTACCTTTACCCTGGGTGCGACAACGTCGTGAATGAGTGTGAGAACACCGTTCTGGCGCATGGGGATAGGTCGAGCTGGACGAGGATGTGCTGAAGAGACATCGCATAACAAGGGGAAACAAAATTTCTACAGTTTGGAAGTAGTAGGAAAGCACTACGGAAAAAACATGTCTTCGAGTTGATGCTGGCAGACGAGCCATGTTCGACGAAATCAATGTCTGGTAAAGGAGAGAATACGCGTTAATTCGGAAGGACTGAGCATCGCGTGTTAGGAACATGTTGAGCATAAATTTTCTCTTGTGGTATTTATCGCATATGGATCGGGAAGTATCATGTCATTAGCTGAATTGTGCGCCAGTGTCATATATGACGGTTAAAGGAAAGTAGTGGCGTGGTGGAGCTATCTAGGACTGGTCTTTCGTAGAAGCTTTGGCAAACTGTGCTGCGAATAGGTCTTGCCTCATAATTGCATGCGTGATCGAGGTAAGATGCTTAAGTTTTTTACTAAACAGTCGAGAGATCACCTAATACGAGTCTAAATGCTTAGCCTGATGTTAAGGAAGTGCTTGCATCACGCAATAATATCTTAAATTTGGATATAGCAAAGTATGCTATCACCACTATGTTAGTCGTTATTGAGAACACTTCGCTTTGATAGTCTGCATCAGCGCTGAGCTGGAATTTCATTAGCTTGATTAAAACCTTTATTGAAAGACCTATTATGGAAGACCAAATATCGTATGGTTCTAATAAATTGTGTATTCAAGCAAGTTATCTCGGACACTCAGCCGAGTACCCGGCCGAACCATTAGCATTTTTAGACTGATTGGAGGTCTGAAGCCTCCGTTCACTGTATTGGGTAATGTTGATCTTCTGAGCAGATATGAATGAGAATGGCAGAGGCTGTGTCGATGGAATATTAGGTAAAAGGCGAAGTGCGAGGACAACGGGCTTCCTTAATGGTTCGCGTGATACGGTTTGTTTCGGTAAGTTCATGTTCAATCAATCGTCGCTATTCCAAGCTTAGGGTTATTCATGCGAGGTGGTTCGTGAGAAGTGGCAGGACGGTAAGGTCGATTTGCTGGAGATCGGGGAGCGTCGTGGTTGGTTGAGAGAGGGTGAAAGTGGGTCGGAGTCGGTTGTCGGTAATTTTAAAAAGAGAGGTGTGGCGTGGAGAGGAAGGAGAATTTTAGCAGCGGACGGTATGAAACGATGGTAGAAGTTGACCATCCCTAAAAAACGACGAAGTTGACGCTGTTTTACAGGTTTCGGAAAAGCACGAATGGCTGCCACACGATCCTCAAGGGGACGTATACCTTCGGCAGAGATAGTGTGTCCGAGAAAGGTTAGGGATGAAACTCCGAATTCACATTTGGAAGAGTTGACACATAGACCAAATTCACTTAATCTGGAAAAAACTTGCCTGAGATGTGAAATGTGCTCCTCCGGAGAGGCACTGGCTATCAATAAGTCGTCTATGTAGGCGAAAACGAAAGGTAAACCGCGTAATACTGAGTCTAAAAGACGTTGAATGATTGACTAGCATTTCGTAAACCGAATGGCGTTCGAAGAAATTCGTAAAGTCCGAAAGGAGTGATAATGGCAGTCTTGTGAATGTCGTCCGGATGTACGGGAATCTGGAAGAATGCCGAGACAAGGTCAACCTTGAGAAGAATAGTCACCATAGTAGATGGGCATGTGAAATCTGTAAATGCAAGGTACAGTTATAACGTCCGGACGGTGTTGCATTTCAGGCGCGATAGTCGTGTCTGGCGATAATCTCCGTTTGGTTTGAGTAATATGTAAGGGAGAAGACGTCATCAGACGTTGGAAGGTCGATGATGCCTTTTTCTAAGAGAGATTCGGAATTCTAGCCTTTGGGCGCTTTGGAGTTTATCTGGTGCAGAGACGTCGAGCGTGAGAGAATGGAGGTCTGCGTAAGTTTCAATGTGAGGAACGACATTGTGTTTCACAGGAGGAAATTTGGAGACCGGAGAGAGGAGCTCTGGAAAGTCGGTAACTAATAGTGATTCAAAAACATTATTAGGTGGAGAGAGATGTATGCCACTGATGGATGCGGACGCACGAATACAGGCAGATGAGAAATGTGTCTCAAAATCAATGATGCGGTTATGATGCATGTCTACAAGAAGGTTAAAGTGTGACAGAAAGTCGGCACCTAATATTGGTAATGTGACGTCGGCAATCGTGAAGTCCCATACAAAGTCACG
>JABUQX010060016.1:0-33764 GCA_015478945.1 Trachelipus rathkii | reverse complement strand
GAAAATTTTTAACAAATTTCAAACATTTTGACAAAAATAAAAGTTAGACGCTGTTACCCAAGTTATAACATGCTATTCAATCGATGCACACATAGTATTCTACAAAATTCTCAAAAAAATATCAAAATCACTTTTATCGACTTGTATTTCAGGAGGAATAGCGATTATATGTTGAACAAAAAATAAAGAATTTTAAATTTGAACACTTTTGACAAAAATAAATTAAGATCCTGTTACTCCAAAAGTATAACAGCTATTAACAATCCGAAGACACCTTATATTCCTCACAACAAAACCTTTCTAAAAAATATCAAAATCACTTTTCTTACGACTTGTATTCCAGGAGAAATAGATTATGTTGAAAACACAAAATCAAAAAATTAATTTAGCATATTGGAAAAAATAAATAAGAACCTTACTCAAAAGTATAACGCTATTACAATCCGCAAGCCACCATAGTTGTCTCAACAGAAATCTTTCAAAAATATCAAAATCCTTTTGCTAAACGAACTTGTATTTCGGAGGAATAGCCATTTATATGTTGGAACCAAAGTGTTGAAAAAGTGTCCAAATTTTTTAACATTTTGACAAAATAAATTAAGAACCTGTTCCAAAAGTCTAACAGCTATTACAAATCCGAGACACCCTAGTGTTCACACCAAACTTTCAAAAAATATCAAATATTTTCTTACGACTTGTATTTCAGGAGGATAGGCCATTTATGTTTGACCCACAAAAATCCAAAAATTTTCCAATTTCAATTTTGACAAAAATAAATTAAGAACTGTTATCAAAGTATAGAGACAGCTATTAAATCGAGAGACATCATAGTATTCCTCCCAAAAACCTTTCTAAAAATATCAAATCACTTTTCTCCTTGTATTTCAGGAGGAATAGCATTTATATGTTTCGAAAAAAAAATCAAAAATTTCAAAATTTTCAAATTTTGACAAAATAAATTTGAGAACTGTTTCCAAAAGTATATAAGCTATTACAAATCCGACGCACATAGGATTCCTCAACAAAAACCTTTCTAAAAATATACAAAATCTTTTCTACGACTTGTATTTCAGGAGGAAATACTATTTATGTTTGAACACAAAAATCCAAAAATTTCAAATTCTCAAAATTTTGACGATACAAAAAAATAAATTTAAGAACCTGTTCTCCAAAGTAATCACAGTATTGACAAATCCGAAGACCCAAGTGTTCCTCAAACAGAACCCTTTCCTAAAAATATAAAATAATTTTCTACGATTGTATTTAGGAGGAATAGCATTTATATGTTGAAAAAACAAAACTCCTAAAATTACCACTTTCAACATTTGACAAATAATTAGAAAAAATACTCCAAAAGTATACAAGCTATTAACATCCGAAGACACTATATATTCCTACACACAACTTTCAAAAAAAATATCAAAATCATTTTCTACGACTTGTATTTTCAGGAGGATAGCCATTTATATGTTCGAACACAAAAATCCAAAAATTTACAATTTCAACATTTTGATAAAAATAAAATTAAGAACCTGTTCTCCAAAAGTATAACAGCTATTACAAATCCGAAGACACCATAATATTTCCTCACACAAAACCTTTCAAAAAATAATCAAAATCAGCTTTCTACGACTTGTATTGCAGGAGGAATAGCCATTTAATTTTTTGAACCACACAAATCCAAAAATTTACAAAATTTCAAAACATTTTGTCACAAATAATTAAGGAACTGTTACTCCAAAAAGTATACCATGTTATTACAACAAATCCGGCAGACACATATGTATTGCCTCACAGATAAAAACCTTTCAAAATATCAAAATCACTTTCTACGACCTGTATTCAGGAAGAATAGCCATTTATATGTTCGAACCACAAAAATCCAAAAATTTCAAAGTTTCAAAATTTTGACAAAAATAAATTAAGAAACTGTTACTCCAAACAGTTAACACTATCAAAGCCGAATGACCATAGTATTTCTCACAATTTGTCACAAACTTTCCTAAGAAATATCAAACTCACTTTTCTACGACTTGTATTTCAGGAGGAATAGCCATTTATATGTTCGAACACAAAAAATCTAAAAATTTCTCAAAATTTCAAAAATTTTGACAACAAATAAATTAAAAACTGTTTCAAGTATGACAGCTATTACGGAAATCCGAAGACACGATAGTATTCCTCATACAAACTTTCTAAAAATTAAAGATCACTTTCTACGATTTGTAATTTCAGGGGAGGAATAGCCATTTATAGCTCGAACACAAATTAAAAGATTTCAAATTCAACGAAAGAACCTGTGGTTACTTCCAATAGTATATACAGCTATTACAAAATCCGAAGACACATATTATTCCGCACACAAAACCTTTTTCAAAAATATCAAAACTCAGCTTTTCTACGACTTGTATTTCAGAGGAATAGCATTTATATGTTCGAACCACAAAAATGCAAAAGTTTTCAAAAATTTCAACATTTTTGTCAAAATAAATTTTTTATTGTTACTCCAAAGTATAACAGCTATTAAAATCCAAAGACACCCTAGTAATTCTCCCCTCCACTACAAAAACTTCTAAAAATATAAAATCACTTTTCTACGACTTGTATTTCGGAAAGAATGGCTATTTATATGTTTGAACCACAAAAATCACAAAATTTCAAATTTTCAATAATTTTGACAAATTAAATTAAGAACCTGTACTGCCAAAAGTATAACAGCTATTACAAAGCCGAAGACACCATAGTATTCCTCAACAAAACCTTTCTAAAAATATCAAAATCATTTTTCTACGACTTGTATTTCAGGAGGAATAGCCATTTTTATGTTCGAACCACAAAAATCAAATCCTACAATTTCAAAATTTTGACAAAAATAAATTAGGAACCTGTTACTCCAAAAGTATAAACAGCTATTACAAATCCGAAGACACCATAGTATTCCTCACACAAAAACCTTTCTAAAAATATCAAACTCACTTTTCTACGACTTGTATTCAGGAGGAAGTAGCATTTCTATGTTCGAACCACAAAAATCCACAAATTTCCCAAATTTCAACATTTTGACAAGAATAATTAAGAACCTGTTCTTACTCCAAGTATAACAGCTCATTACAATCGAAGCACACTATATTCATTTCCTCAACCAAAACCTTTCTAAAATATCAAATCACTTTTCTACGAGACTTGTATTTCAGGGGAATAGCATGTTATATGTTCGAACGCACAAGCATCAAAAAAATTTTCAAATTTCAACATTTTTGAAAAACATAAATTAAGAACATGTGTACTACTCAAAAGTATATACGCTAGTTAAAATCCGAAGACACATAGTATTCTCAAACGCAAAAACCTTTCTAAAAATATCAAAGTCACTTTTCTACGACTTGTATTTTCAATATTGAAAGGACATTTAATTGTTGAACAAAAAATTCAAAATTTCCAAATTTCAAAACTTTGACAAAAATAAATTAGGACTGTTACTCAAAAGTATAACAGCTATTACATATCCGAAGACACCATGGCAAATCTTTAGCTTTCTAAAATATCATAAAATAACTTTTCTACGACTTTGTATTTCAGGAGGAATAGCCATTTACTATGTTCGAAAAACAAAAATCGCAAAAATTTAACAAAAAACATTTTTGACAAAATAAATTAAGAAACCTATATTATTGACACCATTAAAAATCCGAAGACACTCTAACATTCATCACACAAAAACCTTTCAAAAATATAAAAATCACTTTCAACGACTTGTATTTCAGGAGGAATAGCCATTTTTATATGTCGAACACAAAAATTTTCCAAGAAATTTTCAATTTCAATCATTTTTGATAAAATAATTAGAACCTTTACTCAAAAGGTATAACGCTATTGACAAATCGAAGACCCGATAATTATTCCCTCAACCAAACTTTTCAAAAAATATAAAAATCACTTTTCCTACGACATTATTTCAGGAGAATAGGCCATTTATATGTTGAACCACAAAAATCCTAAAATTTATACCAAATTTTCATACATTTTGACAAATAAATTAAGAACCTGTTACTACCAAAGTATAACAGTATTACAAATCCGAAAACATATTATTCCGCACACACAAGAACCTTTCAAAAAATATCAAAATGACTTTTCTACGACTTGTATTTCAGGAGAATAGGCCATTTATATGTTCGAACACAAAAATCAAAAATTTTCAAAATCAACATTTTGACAAAAATAAATTCAGAACCTGTTACTCCAAAGTATACAGCTCATTACAATCCGAAGACACTATATCATTCCTCACAAAAACCTTTCAAAAATATCAAAATCAATTTTTGGTTTGTATTTCAGGATTGAATTATGCCCTTCCAAATTCCACCACAAAATCCAAAATTATTTCAAATTTTAACATTTTGACCAAAAATAATTAAGAACTGTTACTTGGGCAAAATATCACACAGATTACAATCCGAAGCCCATAGTATTCCTCACACAAAACCTTTCTAAAATATAAAATACTTTTTAGATTTCTATTTTCAGGAGGAATAGCCATTATATGTTCGAACCACAAAATTAAAAAGTTTTCAACATTTCAACATTTTGAAAAATAAATTAAGAACCTGTACTCAAAAGTATAACAGCTATACAATCCGACAGACACCATATTAATTCGCAACAAAACATTTCTGAAAATATAGATATAACTTTTCTACGCCTTGTATTTCAGGAGGACTAGCCATTTATATGTTCGAACCATAAAAATCCAAGCTCGTGTGGCTTTCAAACATTTTGTAAAAATTGGTAGAGATTATTGCGAGTATAACAGCTATTACAAATCGAAAGACACCATAGTATTCCTCACATCAAAAACCTTTCTAAAAATATCACACTCACTTTTCTACGATTGTATTTCAGGAGGAATAGCCATTTATATGTTCGAACCCCAAAAATCCAAAAATTTCCAATTTCAACATTTTGACAAAATAAATTAAGAATGTTACTCCAAAAGTATAACAGCTATTAAAATCCGAGGTGACCTTAAATTCACACCAAAAATTCAAAAAAATATCAAATCACTTTTCTACGACTCGACTTGTATCTCAGGAGGAATAGCCATTTATATGTTCGAACACAAAAATTCAAAAATTTCCAAAATTCAACATTTTGAGCAAAAATAAATTAAATTTATGTTACTTACCAAAAGTATAACAGCTATTACAGAATCGAAGACACCATAGTATTCCTCACTACAAAAACCTTTCTAAAATATCAAAATCATTTTCTACGACTTTTATTTCAGGAGGAATAGCCATTTAATTATGTTGAACATCTTAGATTAAAAAATTTCAAAATTTTACAATTTTGACAAAAATAATTAAGAAACTTTACTCAAAAGTATAACAGCTATTCAAAATCCGAAGACATCCTATTATTCCATTCCACCAAAACTTCAAAAAATATCAAAATCACTTTTCTACGACTTGTATTTTCAAGAGGAATAGCCATTTTATGTTCGCCACCAAAATCCAAAAATTTCCAATTTCAACATTTTGACAAAAATAAATTAGAAACCTGTTACTCCAAAAGTATACAACAGGCTTTAAATGAAGACTACCATAGTATTCCTCACAAAAAACTTTTCTAAAAATATGAAACACTTTTCTACGACTTGTCTTTCAGGAGAATAAACATTAACATATTCGATAAACAAAAATCAAAAGAAAGTTTCATAATCAACATCTTTTTCGGCAAATTTAGGACTGTTCTGCCAAAAGTATAACAGCTATTACAAATCGAAGACACCATAGTGTTCCTCACACAAAAACCTTTCTAAAAATATCAAAATCACTTTTCTACGACTTGTATTTCAGGAGGAATAGCCATTTATATGTTCGAACCACAAAATTCCAAAAATTTCCAAATTTCAATATTTTGACAAAAATAAATTAAGAACCAGTTACTCCAAAAGTATAGAAGCTATTACAAATCCAAAGACACCCTAGTGTTCCTCACACAAAAACCTTTCTAAAAATATAAAAATCACTTTTCTACGACTTGTATTTCAGGAGGAATAGCCATTTATATGTTCGAACCACAAAAATCCAAAAATTTTACAAATTTCAAATTTTGACAAAAATAAATTAAGAACCTGTTACTCCAAAAGTATAACAGCTATTACAAATCCGAAGACACCTAGATTCCTCACACAAAAACCTTTCTAAAAATATCAAATCTTTTTAACTACGATTGTATTTCAGGAGGAATAACCATTTATATGTCGAACCACAAAAATCCAAAAATTTCGAAATTTCAAAATTTTGAACAAAATAAATTAAGAACCTGATACTCCAAAAGTATAACAGCTATTAAAATCCGAAGACACCCGTAGTGTCCTTCACACAAAAAACCTTTCAAAAAATATCAAAATCACTTTTCTACGACTTGTATTTCAGGAGGAATAGCCATTTATATGTTCGAACCACAAAAATCCAAAAATTTACAAATTTCAACATTTTGACAAAAATAAATTAAGAACCTGTTACTCCAAAAGTATAACAGCTATTACAAATCCGAAGACACCCTAGTGTTCCTCACACAAAAACCTTTTCTAAAAAACCTTTTCTAATTTTCTACGACTTGATTTCAGGAGGAATAGCCATTTTATATGTCGAACCACAAAAATCCAAAATTTCCAAATTTCAACATTTGACAAAAATAAAATTAAAACCCTGTTACTCCAAAAGTATAACAGGCTATTACAAATCCGAAGAACCCTAGTGTTCTCACACAAAACCTTTCTAAAAATATTCAAAATTACTTTTTTAGACTTGGTATTTGCAGGAGAATAGCCATTGATATTTCGAACCACAACAAAATCCAAAAATTTACAAATTTCCGAATTTGACAAAATTAAATTAAGAACCTGTTACTCCAAAAGTAATAACAGCTCATTACAAAAGCCGCAAGGACACCATAAGAATTCCTCACACCAAAAAAACCGTTCTAAAAATATCAGAAATCACTTTTTCTACACTGTGTATTCAGGAGGAATAGCCAGTTATATGTTCGAACCACAAACATCCAAAAATTTACAAATTTGTCAACATTTTGACAAAAATCAAATTAAGACCTGTACTCAATAGGTATTAAACAGCTATTACAAATCCAACCGGAACACCCATAGAATTCCTCCACACAAAAACCTTTCAAAAAAATATCAAAATCACTTTTGTACGACTTGTATTTCAGGAGGAATAGCCAATTTATAGTTTGAACCACAAAAATAAAAAATTTAACAAATTTATAATAATGAAGAAAATTAATTAAGAGACTGTTACTCCAAAAGTAGAATAGCTATTAAAAAAATCCGAAGACACCGTAGTGTTCCTCACACAAAAAACCTTTCTAAAATATCAAAATCACTTTTCTATGACTTGTATTTCAGGAGGGATAGCCATTTATATGTTCGAACCAAAAAAATCTAAGAGCTTACAAACTTTCAACATTTTGACAAAAATAAATTTAGAAGCCTTTTACTCCAAAGGTATAACAGCATATGCAAAATCCCTCACACAAAAACCTTTCTAAAAATATCAAAATCACTTTTCTACGACTTGTATTTCAGGAGGAATAGCCATTTATATGTTCGAACCACAAAAATCCAAAAATTTACAAATTTCAACATTTTTGACAAAAATAAATTAAGAACCTGTTACTCCAAAAGTTAAACAGCTATTAAAAAATCGAAGACACCCTAGGTCCTCACACAAAAAACCTTCTAAAAATATCAAAATTCTTTTTACTACGACTTGTATTTCAGGAGAATAGGAAATTTTATGTTCGAACCACAAAAAATCCAAAAATTCTTCCAAACTTCACATTTTGACAAAAATAAATTAAGAACCTGTTACTCCAAAAGTATAACAGCTATTACAAATCCGAAGACACCGTAGTGTTCCTCACACAAAAACCTTTCTAAAGATATCAAATCACTTTTCTACGAACTGTATTTCAGGAGGAATAGCCATCTATATGTTCGAAACCACAAAAATCACCAAAAATTTACAAATTTTCAATTTTAGACAAAAATTAATTAAAGAACCTGTGTACTCAAAAGTATAAACAGCTATTACAAATCCGAAGACAACCCTAAAAATTCCTCACACAAAAACCTTTCAAAAAAATCAAAATCACTTTTCTACGACTTGTATTTCAGGAGGAATGAGCCATTTATATGTTCGAACCACAAAAAATCCAAAAAATTTACAAATTTCAAATTTTGACAAAATTAAATTAAGAACCTGTTACTCCAAAAAGTATAACAGCTATTAAAAATCCGAAGACACCGTAGTGTTCCTCACAGCAAAAACCTGTTCTAGAAAAATATTCAAAATAACTTTTCTATGACTTGTATTTCAGGAGAATAGCCATTTATATGTTCGAAACACAAAAATCCCAAAAATTTTCAAATTCAACATTTTGACAAAAATAAATTAAGCACCTGTTACTCCAAAAGTATAACAGCTATTGCAAATCTCACACAAAAACCTTTTCTAAAAAATCAAAATCACTTTTCTACGACTTGATTTCAGGAAGAATAGCCATTTATATGTTCGACCACAAAAAATCCAAAAATTTACCAAATTTCAACATTTTGACAAAATAAATTAAGAACCTGTTACTCCAAAAAGTATAACAGCTATTAACAAATCCGAAGACCACCTAGTTTTCCTCACAAACAACAAACCTATTCAAAATATCAAAATCTAATTATACTACGACTTGTATTTCAGAAGGAATAGCATTTAATTGTTCGAACCACAAAAAACCAAAAATTTCCAAATTTCAAATTTTGACCAAAAAAAATGAAAAAACCTGCTACTCGCAATAGTGATAAATAGCATTACAAATCCGAAGACACCATAGTATTTCTCACACAAAAACCTTTCTAAAAATATCAAAATCACTTTTCTACGACTTGTATTTCAGGAGGAATAGCCATTTATATGTTCGAACCACAAAAATCCAAAAATTTACAAATTTCCAAATTTTTGACCCAAAATAATTAAGAACCCTGTTACTCCAAAAGAAATATAACAGCTATTACAAATCCGAAGACACCATAGTATTCCTCACACAAAAACCTTTCTAAAAATATCAAAATCACTTTTCTACGACTTGTATTTCAGGAGGAATAGCCATTTATATGTTCGAACCACAAAAATCCAAAAATTTACAAATTTCAACATTTTGACAAAAATAAATTAAGAACCTGTTACTCCACAAGTATAACAGCTATTACAAATCCGAAGACACCCTACTGTTCCTCACACAAAAACCTTTCTAAAAATATCAAAATCTTTTTACTACGACTTGTATTTCAGGAGGAATAGCCATTTATATTGTTCGAAACCACAAAAATCCAAAATTTACAAATTTCAACATTTTGACAAAAAAAATTAAGAACCTCTTACTCCAAAAGTATAACAGCTATTTACAATCGAAGACACCAAATAAACAGAACACAAAAACTTTCTTAACAAATAATCAAAATCACTTTCTACGACTTGTATTTTCAGGAGGAATAGCCATTTATAGTTCGAACCACAAACAATCCAAAATTTCAAATTTCAACACATTTCTTGACCAAAATAAATTAAGAACCTGTTACTCCAAAAGTATAACAGCTATTACAAATCCGAAGACACCCTAGTGTTCCTCACACAAAAACCTTTCTAAAAATATCAAAATCACTTTTCTACGACTTGTATTTCAGGAGGAATAGCCATTTATATGTTCGAACCACAAAAATCCAAAAATTTCCAAATTTCAACATTTTGACAAAAATAAATTAAGAACCAGTATAGCCAAAGTTATAGAACGCTTTTACAAATCCAAAGGGACACCCTAGTTGTTCCTCAGCACACAAAACCTTTCTAAAAATATAAAAATTCACTTTACTACGACTTGTATTTCAGAGGAATAGCCATTTATATGTTCGAAACATCAAAAAATCCAAAAATTCCAAATTTTCAAATTTTGACAAAAATAAAATTAAGAACCTGTTACTCCCAAAAGTATAACAGCTATATTACAAATTCGAAGACACCCTAGTGTTTCTCACACAAAAACTTTGCAAAAAATATCAAAACCACTTTTCTACGACTTGTATTTCATGAGGAATAGCCATTTAGAACTATGTCTCGCAAACACAAAAATCCAAAAACTTTAAAATTGACCAAATTTAAACATTTTGACAAAAATAAATTAAGAACCTGTTACTCCCAAAAAGTATAACAGCTATTAGAAATCCGAAGACACCCTAGTCGTTCCTCACACAAAAACCTTCCTAAAAATATCAAAATCACATTTTCACGACTTGTAATTTCAGCGGAGAACTAGCCATTTATATGTGGCAGAGACCACAAAATGCCAAAATTTCCAAATGGCAACATTCTTGACACAAAATAAAATTAAGAAACCTGCTACTCCAAAATATAACAGCTAGTCCTAGACAAAACCCAAGACACCACACCATACGCACACAACAAACTCTTCTAAAAAATATGCAAACATTACCTTTTTCTACGGACTTGATTTCAGAGGAATAGCATTTATATGTTCGAACCAACAAGAAATACCAAAAATTTTACAAAAATATCACATTTTTAGACCAAAAATAAATAAGAACCTGTTACTCCAAAAAGTATAACAGCTACATATACACAAAATCGAAAGACACCAGAATTGCGAACCTCCAAAGAAAAGCCACCTCAAAAACAAACCGAACCTCACACAAAAACCTTTTCTAAAAAATATCAAAATCCAACTTTTCTACGCTTGTATTTCAGGAGGAATAGCCATTTATATGTTCGAACCACAAAAATCCAAAAATTTACAAATTTCAACATTTTGACAAAAATAAATTAAGAACCTGTTACTCCAAAAGTATAACAGCTATTACAAATCCGAAGACACCATAGTATTCCTCACACAAAAACCTTTCAAAAAATATCAAAATCACTTTTCTACGACTTGTATTTCAGGAGGAATAGCCATTTATATGTTCGAACCACAAAAATCCAAAAATTTACAAATTTCCAAATTTTGACCAAAATAAATTAAGAACCTGTTACTCCAAAAGTATAACAGCTATTACAAATCCGAAGACACCGTAGTGTTCCTCACACAAAAACCTTTCTAAAAATATCAAAAATCACTTTTCTACGACTTGTAATTCAGGAGAAATAGCCATTTATATGTTCGAACCACAAAATCAAAAATTTACAAATTTTCAACATTTGACAAAATAAATTAAAGAACCTGTTACTCCAAGAAAGTTAACAGCTATGCAATCCTCACACAAAAAACCTTATCTAAAATACTCAAAATCACTTTTCTACGACTTGTATTTCAGGAGGAATAGCCATTTATATGTTCGAACCACAAAAATCCAAAAATTTACAAATTTCAACATTTTGACAAAAATAAATTAAGAACCTTGCCCCAAAAATAAAACAGCTATTAAAAATGGGACACCCCCCGGCGGTCCTCACACAAACACCTTTTCTAAAATTAAATCTTAATATAAAGTACTGCTTAATTAGGAGAATAGCCATTTTATATGTGCGAACCACGAAAAAAAAAAAAAAAAAATATTTTTTTCCTTAAAAAAAAAAAATTTTTTTTTTTTCCCAAAAAAATTTCAAAATTTTGACAAAAATAAATTAAGAACCTGTTACTCCAAAAGTATAATAGCTATTACAAATCCGAAGACACCGTAGTGTTCCTCACACAAAAACCTTTCTAAAAATATCAAAATCACTTTTCTACGACTTGTATTTCAGGAGGAATAGCCATTTATATGTTCGAACCACAAAAATCCAAAAATTTACAAATTTCAACATTTTGACAAAAATAAATTAAGAACCTGTTACTCCAAAAGTATAACAGCTATTACAAATCCGAAGACACCATAGTATTCCTCACACAAAAACCTTTCTAAAAATATCAAAATCACTTTTCTACGACTTGTATTTCAGGAGGAATAGCCATTTATATGTTCGAACCACAAAAATCCAAAAATTTACAAATTTCCACATTTTGACAAAAATAAATTAAGAACCTGTTACTCCAAAAGTATAATAGCTATTACAAATCCGAAGACACCGTAGTGTTCCTCACACAAAAACCTTTCTAAAAATATCAAAATAACTTTTCTACGACTTGTATTTCAGGAGGAATAGCCATTTATATGTTCAACCACAAAAATCCAAAAATTTACAAATTTCAACATTTTGACAAAAATAAATTAAGAACCTGTTACTCCAAAAGTATAACAGCTATTACAAATCCTCACACAAAAACCTTTCTAAAAATATCAAAATCACTTTTCTATGACTTGTATTTCAGGAGGAATAGCCATTTATATGTTCGAACCACAAAAATCCAAAAATTTACAAATTTCAACATTTTGACAAAATAAATAAGAACCTGTTACTCCAAAAGTATAAAAGCTATTACAAATCCAAAGACACCCTAGTGTTCGCTCACCACGAACAAACCTTTCTAAAAAATATCAAATCTTTTACCACGATTGTATTTCAGGAGGAATAGCCATTTATATGTGCGAACCACAAAAATCCAAAATTTCCAAATTTCCATTTTGACAAAAATAAATTAAGAACCTGTTACTCCAAAAGTATAATAGCTATTACAAATCCGAAGACAGCTTAGTGTTCCTCACACAAAAACCTTTCTAAAAATATCAAAATCACTTTTCTACGACTTGTATTTCAGGAGGAATAGCCATTTATATGTTCGAACACAAAAAGTCCAAAAATTTACAAATTTCCAAATTTTGACCAAAATAATTAAGAACCTGTTACTCAAAAGTATAACAGCTATTACAAAATTCGAAGACACCATAGTATTCCTCACACCAAAACCTTTCTAAAAATATATCAAAAATCACTTTTCTACGACTTGTAATTTCAGGAGGAATAGTCATTTATATGTTTGAACCACAAAATCCAAAAATTTTTACAAAGTTTCAACTTTTGACAAAAATAAATAGAAGAACTGTTACTCCACAAGTAATAAATAGCTATTACAATCCGAAGAACACCCTACTGTTCCTCACACAAAAAACCTTTCTAAAAATATCAAAATCACTTTTCTACGACTTGTATTTCAGGAGGAATAGCCATTTATATGTTCGAACCACAAAAATCCAAAAATTTACAAATATCAACATTTTGACCAAAATAAATTAAGAACCTGTTACTCCAAAAGTATAACAGCTATTACAAATCCGTAGACACCATAGTATTCCCTCACACAAAAACCTTTCTAAAAATAGACAAAATCACTTTCTACGACTTGATTTCAGGAGGAATAGCCATTTAATGGTTCGAACCAACAAAAATCCAAAAATGTACAAATTTCAACATTTTGACAAAAATTAATTAAGAACCTGTTACTCCAAAAAGTATAACAGGCTATTACAAATCCGAAGACACCATAGAATTCCTCACACAAAAAACCTTCTAACTAAAATTATCAAAATCACTTTTCTACGACTTGTAGTTCAGGAGGAATAGCCATTTATATGTTCGAACCACCAAAATCCAAAAATTACAAATTTCAAACAATTTGACAAAAATAAAGTAAGAACCTGTTACTCACCAAAAGTATAATAGCTATTACAAATCGAAGACACCGTAGTGTTCCTCACCAAAAACCTTTCTAAAATATCAAAATCACGTTTCTACGACTTGTATTTCAGAGAATAGCCATTTATATGTTCGAACACAAAAATCCAAAAATTTACAAATTTCACATTTTGACAAAAATAATTAAGAACCTGTTACTCCAAAGTATAACAGCTATTGCAAATCCTCACACAAAAAACCTTTCTTAAAAATATCAAAATCACTTTTCTATGACTTGTATTTCAGGGAGGAATGCCATTTATATGTTCGAACATCAAAAATCCAAAAATTTCCATGAATACAAGTCATAGAAAAGGATTTTATATTTTTAGAAAGGTTTTTGTGTAAGGAACACTAGGAAGTCTTCGGATTTGTAATAGCTATTATACTTTTGGGAGTAACATGTTCTTAATTTATTTTTGTCAAAATGTGGGAAATTTTTTAAAATTTTTTGGATTTTGTGGTTTGTACATAAAATGGCTATTTCTCCTGAAATACAAGTCGTAGAAAAAGTGATTTTGATTATTTTTAGAAAGGTTTTTGGTGAGGAATACTAATGTGTCTTCGGATTTGTAATAGCGTTTACTTTTGGAGTAACAGGTTCCTAATTTATTTTGTCAAAATGTTTGAAATTTGTACAATTTTTGGCATTTTTGTGGTTCGAACAGATAAATGGCTACTTCCCTCCTGAAATACAAGTCGTAGAAAAAGTGTTTTGATATTTTTAGAAAGCGTTTGGTGTGAGGGAAAGTTCTAGGGGTGTCTTCTGGATTTGTAATAGCTGTTATACTTGTCAGTAACAGGTTCTTAATTTAGTTTTTGTCAAATGTTGAATTTGTCAAATTTTTGGATTTTTTGTGGGTCGAACATATAAATGGCTATTCCTCCTGAAAAACAAGTCGTAGAAAAGTGATTTTGTATTTTTAGAAAGGTTTTGTGTAAGGACAGTAGGGTGTCTTCGGATTTGTAATAGCTATTATACTTTTGGAGTAACGGTTCTTAATGTATATTTTGTCAAAATGTTGAATTTGTAAATTTTTGGATTTGTGTGGTTCGATATAAATGGACATTCCTCCTGAAATACAAGTCGTTGGAGAAAAGTGATTTTGATTATTTTAGAAAGGTTTTGTGTGAGGAATACTATTTTATCTTCGGAATTTTAAAAGCTGGTATACTTTTGGAGTAACAGGTTCTTAATTTATTTGTGAAAATTTGAAATTTGTAAATTTTGGATTTTTGTGTTCGAACATAAAATGGCTATTCCTCCTGAAATACAAGTTCGTAGAAAATGATTTTGATATTTTAGAAAGGTTTTTGTGTGTGAGGAACACTAAGCTGTCTTCGGATTTGTAATAGCTATTATACTTTGAGTAAACAGGTTCTTTAATTTATTTTGTTAAAATTTGAAAATTGGAAATTTTTGGATTTTTGTTTGTGGTTCGACATAATAAATGGCCATTCCTCCTGAATACAGGTCGTAGTAAAAAGATTTTGATATTTTTTGAAAAGGTTTTGTGTGAGGAACACTAGGGTGTCTTCGGATTTGTATAGCTGTTATACTTTTGGAGTAAACAGGTTCTTAAATTATTTTTGTCAAAATGTTGTGAAATTTGTAAATTTTTTGGATTTTTGTGGTTCGAACATATTAATGGCTATTCCTCCTGAAATACAAGTCATAGAAAAGTGATTTTGTATTTTTAGAAAAGGTTTTTGTGTGAGGATTTGCCAATAGCTGTTATACTTTTGGAATAACAGGGTCTTAATTTATTTTTGTCAAAAATTTGAAATTTGGAAAAATTTTTGGATTTTTTGTGGTTCGAACATATAAATGCTAATTCCTCCTGAAATACAAGTCATAGAAAAGTGATTTTGATATTTTTTAGAAAGGTTTTGTGTGAGGAACACTACGGTGTCTTCGATTTTAATAGCTATATACTTTTTTGGAGTACACAGGTCTTAATTTATTTTTGTGCAAAATGTGGAAATATGTAAATTTGTGGATTTTTGTGGTTCGAAACATATAAATGGCAATTCCTCCTGAAATACAAAAGTCGTAGAAAAGTGATTTTGATATTTTTTGAAAGGTTTTTGTGTGAGGAATTTTATGGTGTGGTGTTTTCGGATTTGTAATAGCTGTTTTACTTTTGGAGTAACAGGTTCTTAATTTATTTGTGTCAAAATGTTGAAATTGTAAATTTTGATTTTGTAACAATGGGAATGTTTATTCGCTCCTGAAATTACAAAGTCATTAGAAAAGTGATTTTGATATTATTTAGAAGGTTTGTGTGAGGAACCACTCTGTGTCTTCTCGGATTGTATAGCTATTATACTTTTGAGTAACAGGTTCTTAATTTATTTGTCAAAATTTGAAATTTGGAAATTTTGCGATTTTGTGGTTCGAACATATAAATGCCTATTCCTCCTGAAATAAAGTCGTAGGTAAAAGATTTGATATTTTTAGAAAGTTTTTGTGTGAGAAACACTAGGGTGTCTTCGATTTTAATAGCGGTTATACTTTTGGAGTAACAGGTTTCTTAATTTATTTTTGTCAAAAATTTGAAATTTTTATTTTTTGGATTTTTGTGGTATCGAACATATAAATGGCATATTCCTCCTGAAATACAAAGTCATAGAAAGTGATTTTGATATTTTTTAGAAAGGTTTTTGTGTGAGATATTGCAATAGCTGTTATACTTTTGGTGTAACAGGTTCTTAATTTATTTTTGTCCAAAATGTTGAAGAATTTGTAAATTTTTGGATTTTTGTTGTTCGAACATATAAATTTCCTATTCTCCTGAAATACAAGTCATAGAAAGTGATTTGATATTTTTAGAAAGGTTTTGATGTGAGGAACACTACGGTGTCTTTCGGATTTGTAATAGCTATTATACTTTTGGAGTAACCGGTTCTTAATTTATTTTTGTCAAAATGTGGAAATTTGTAATTTTTTAATTTTGTGGTTCGAACATATAAATGGTATTTCCTCCTGAAATACAAGTCGTACAAAAGTGAATTTGATATTTTTTGAAAGGTTTTTTGGTTGTGCAGAAACACTAGGGTTCTTCGGATTTGTAATAGCTGTTATACTTTGGAGTAAGAGCTTCTTAATTTATTTTTGTCAAAATGTTGAAAATTGTAAATTTTTGGATTTTGTGGTTCGAACATATAAATGAGCTATTCCTCCTGAAATACAAGTCGTTAGAAAAGTTGAATTTTGATATTTTAGAATTGGTTTTTGTTGAGGACTTCTATGGTGTCTTCCGGTATTTTAATAAGCTGTTATACTTTTGGAAGTAACAGGTTCTTAATTTATTTTTGGCAAAAATGTTGAAATTTGTAAATTTTTGGATTTTTGTAGCGTATTCGACTATAAATGGCTATTCCTCCTGAATACAAGTCGTAGAAAAGTAATTTTATATTTTTAGAAAGTTTTGTTGTGAGGCAATTCTATGGTTGTCTTCGGATTTGTAATAGGTGTTATACTTTTGGAGTAACAGTTCTTAATTTTATTTTTGTCAAAATGTTGAAATTTTTGGATTTTTGAATTTTTGTCGTTCGAACATATAAATGGCTATTCCTCCTGAAATACAGTCGTAGAAAAGTGATTTGATATTTTTAGAAAGTTTTTGTGTGAGGAACACTTAGGTGTCTTTGGATTTGTAATAGCTGCTATACTTTTGGAGTAACAGGTTCTTATTTTATTTTCTCAAAATGTTCAAATTTGTAAATTTTTGGAATTTTTGTGGTTCGAACATATAAATGGCTATTCCTCCTGAAAATACAAGTGTTGGAAAAGTGATTTTGATATTTTTTGAAAGGTTTTGGTGTGAGGAACACTAGGGTGTCTTCGGATTTGTAATAGCTGTTATACTTTTGGAGTAACAGGTTCTTAATTTATTTTTGTCAAAATGTTGAAATTTGGAAATTTTTGGATTTTTGTGGTTCGAACATATAAATGGCTATTCCTCCTAAAATACAAGTCGTAGAAAAGCGGAGCCAATACTTTTAGAAAGGTTTTTGGGGCAGACTGACGTGTCTTTGGATTTTAGTTAAAAGCTTCTATTACTTTGGAGTACTGGTTCTTAATTTATTTTTGTCAAATTTTTGAAAGTTGGAAATTTTTGGAATTTTGATGGTTCGAACATCATAAATGGCTATCCTCCTTGAAATACAAGTCGTTAGAAAAGTGATGTGATATTTTAGAAAGGTTTTTGTGGAGGAACACTGGGTGTCCTATGGTGTATTCCGATTTGTAATAGCTGTTATACTTTTGGAGTAGTACAGGTTCTTAATTTATTTTTTGTCAAAATGTTGAAATTTGTAAATTTTTGTATTTTTGTGGTTCGAACAATTAAATGGCTATTCCTCCTGAAATACAAGTCGTAGAAAAGTGATTTTGATATTTTTAGAAAGGTTTTTGTGTGAGGAATGATATAGTGTCTTCGGATAGAATAGCTGTTATACTGTTTGGAGGTAACAGTGTCTTAATTTATTTTTGTTTCAAAATGTGGAAATTTTGTAAATTTTGATTTTTGTGGTGTCGAACATATAAATGGCTATTCCTCCTGAAATACAAGTCGCTAGAAAAGTGATTTTTGATATTTTTAGAAGGTTTTTGTGTGAGGAACAGTTTAGGTGTCTTCGGATTTGTAATAGCTATTAATACTTTGGAGTAACAGGTGCTAATTTTATTTTGTCAAATGGTTGAATTTTGTAAATTTTCGATTTTTTTTGGTGTCGAACATATAAATGCTATTCCTCCTGAATACAAGTCGGTAGAAAAGGATTTTGATATTTTTAGAAAGTTTTGTGTGAGGAATACTATGTTTTCTTCGGTTTTTAATAACTGTTATACTTTTGGAGTAACAGGTTCTTAATTATTTTTGTCTAAATTTGGAAATTTGTAAATTTTTTGGATTTTTGTGGTTCGAAAATATAAATGGCTATTTCCTCCTAAATTACAAGTCGTAGAAAAGTGATTTGATATTTTTAGAAAGGTTTTTGTGTGAGGAACACTAGCATGTCTTCGGATTTTGTAATAGCTGTTATACTTTTTGGAGTAACAGGTTCTTAATTTATTTGGTCAAAAATTTTGGAAATTTGGAAATTTTTTGGATTTTTGTGGTTCGAACATATAAAAGTGCCTATTCCTCCTGAAATACAAGTCTTAAAAAAAAATTTTGATATTTTTAGAAAGGTTGGTGTCGGTGAGGAAACACGTAGGGTGTCTTCGATTTGTGAATAAGCTGTTATACTTTTGGAAGTAAACAGGTTCTTAATTTATTTTTGTCAAAAGGTTGTGATTTTTGTAAATTTTTGATTTTTATTGTTGTTCGAAAATATAAATGGCTATCCTCCTGAAATACAAGTCATAGAAAGTTGATTTTGATAATTTTTAGAAAGGTTTTTGTGGGGGAGGATTTGCAATAGTGTTTATACTTTGGAGTAAAGGGTCTTAATTTATTTTGTCAAGATGTTTTGAAATTTGTAAATTTTTGGGATTTTTGTGGTTCGAACATATAAATGGCTATTCCTCCTGAAAATACAGGTCCATAGAAAGTTATTTTGATATTTTTAGAAAGGTTTTTGGTGAGGAATACTATGGTATCTTCGATTTTTATAGCTGTTATACTTTTGGAGAAACAGGTTCTTAATTTATTTTTGTCAAAATGTTGAAATTTGTAAATTTTTGGATTTTTGTGGTTCGAACATATAAAGGGCTATTCCTCCTGAAAATACAAGCCGTAGAAAAGTGATTTTGATATTTTTTGAAAGGGTTTTGTTTTGTGAGGAATTCTATGGTGTCTTCGGATTTGTAATAGCTTGTTTACTTTTGGAGAAACAGGTTCTTAATTTATTTTTGTCAAATGTTGAAATTTTTAAATTTTTTGGATTTTGGTGGTTCGAACATATAAATGGCTATTCCTCGCTGAAATACAAGTCATAGAAAAAGTGATTTTGATATTTTTAGAAAGGTTTTTGTGTGAGGACTACTACGGTGTCTTCGGATTTGTAATAGCTATTACTTTTGGAGTAACAGGTCTTAATTTATTTTGTCAAAATTTTGAAAAATTTGAAAATTTTTGGATTTTTTGTGGTTCCAAACATATAAATGGCTATTCCTCCTGAAATACAAGGCGTAGAAAAAAGATTTTGATATTTTTAGAAAGGTTTTTGTGTGAAGGAACACTAGGGTGTCTTCGGATTTGAAATAGCTGTTATAGTTTTGGAGTAACAGGTTCTTAATTTATTTTTGTCAAAAATGTTGAAAGTTGTAAATTTTTGGTTTTGTTGTTCGAACATAGAAGATGGCTATTCCTCCTGAATACAAAGTCATAGAAAAGTGATTTTTGTATTTTAGAAAGGTTTTTGTGTGAGGATTTGCAATAGCTGTTATACTTTTGGTAACAGGTTCTTAATTTATTTTGTCAAAATGGAATTTGTAAATTTTTGGATTTTGTGGGTTCGAACATAAAAATGGCTATTCCTCCTGAAATTCAAGTCGTAGAAAAAGTGATTTTGATATTTTTAGAAAGCTTTTTGTGTGAGGAATACACTACGGTTTCTTCGATTTGTAATAGCTATTATACTTTTGGGAGTAACAGGTTCTTAATTTATTTTTGTCAAAATGTGGAAATTTGTAAATTTTTTAATTTTTGCGTATTCAAACATATAAATGGCTATTCCTCCTGAAAATACAGGTCGTAGTCGTAGAGAAGTGATTTTGATATTTTTTGAAAGGTTTTGTGTGAGGAACACTAGTGTCTTCGGATTTGTAATAGTTGTTATACTTTTGTTGGAGTAACAGGTTTCTAATTTATTTTTGTCAAATGTTGTGAAATTTGTAATTTTTTGGGATTTTTGTGGTTCGAACATAGAAATGGCTATTCCTCCTGAAATACAAAGTCGTAGAAAATGATTTTGATATTTTTAGAAAGTTTTTGTGTGAGGAATTCTATGGTGTCTTCGGATTTGTAATAAAGCTGTTATACTTTTGGAATAACAGGTCCTTAATTTATTTTTGTCAAAATGTTGAAATTTGTAAATTTTTGGATTTTGTGGTTCGACATATAAATGGTTATTCCTCCTGAAATACAAATCGTAGAAAAGTGATTTTGGATATTTTTAGAAAGGTTTTTGTTGAGGAATCCTATGGTGTCTTGGATTTGCTAATAGCTGTTATTTACTTTTGGAGGAACAGGTTCTTAATTTATTTGTCAAAAATTTTGAAATTTGGAAAATTTTTTGGTTTTTGTGGTTCGAACATTATAAAATTACAATTCCGCCTGAAATACAAGTCGTAGAAAAGTTGATTTTGATATTTTTAGGAAGGTTTTTGTGTTGAGGAACACTAGGTGTCTTCGGATTTGTAAAAGCTGTTATACTTTTGGAGACAGTTTCTTAATTTATTTTTGTCAAAATGTTGAAATTTGTAAATTTTTTGGATTTTTTGTGGTTCGAACATATAAAAATGGCTATTCCTCCTGAAATACAAGTTCTAGAAAAGTGATTTTGATATTTTTGAAAGGTTTTTGTGTGAGGAACAGTAGGGTGTCTTCGGATTTGTAAAAGCTGTTATACTTTTGGAGTACAGTTCTTAATTTATTTTTGTCCAAATGTCTGAAATTTGGAAATTTTTGGATTTTTGTGGTCGAACATATAATGGCTATTCCTCCTGAAAATACAAGTCGTAGTAAAAAGATTTTGATATTTTTTAGAAAGGTTTTGTGTGAGGAACACTAGGGTGTTTTCGGATTTGTAATAGCTGTTATACTCTTGGAGTAAAAGGTTCTTAATTTATTTTTGTCAAATTGTTGTGAATTTGTAAATTTTTGGATTTTATGTGGTTTCGAACATATAAATGGCTATTCCTCCTGAAAACTAAGTCGTAAGCAAAAGTGATTTATATTGTTAGAAAGGGTTTGTGTGAGGAAAAACACTAGGGTGTCTTTGATTTGTAATAGCTTCTATTACTTTTGAGTAACTGGTTCTTAATTTATTTTTTGTCAAAATATTGAAATTTGGAAATTTGTTTGGAATTTTGTGGTTCGAACATATTAATGGCTATTCCTCCTGAAATACAAGTCGGTTAGAGAAAGTGATTTTTGATATTTTTAAGAAAGGTTTTTGTGTGAGGAATTCTATGGTGTCTTCGGATTTGTATAGTTATACTTTTGGAGTAACAGGTTCTCAATTTATTTTTGTCAAAATGTGTGAAATTTTGCTAAATTTTTGGATTTTTTTGGTTTGAACATATAAAATGGTTTTTCCTTCTTTAAAAAAAGTTGTAAAAAAAGTATTTTGATATTTTTAGAAAGGTTTTTGTGTGAGGAATACTAGGTGTCTTTCGGATTTTTTTAATAGCTGTTATACCTTTGGAGTAACAGGTCTAATTATTTTAGTCAAAATTGGGAAATTTGTAAAATATTTTGGATTTTTGTGGTTCCGACACATATAGAATGGCTATTCCTCCTGAAATACAAGTCGTAGAAAAGGTATTTTGATATTTTAGAAAGGTTTTGGGTGAGGTTAACACTAAGCTGTCTTCGCATTTGTAATAGCTGCTTATTACTTTGGGTAAAGGTTCTAATTTATTTTTGTCAAAATGTTGAAATTTGGAAATTTTTGGATTTTTGTGGTTCGAACATATAAATGGCTATTCCTCCTGAAATACAAGTCGTAGAAAAGTGATTTTGATATTTTTAGAAAGGTTTTTGTGTGGGAGGAACAGCTGGCGGTGTCTTTGATTGTAATAGCTTCCATATACTTTTGGAGAAACTGGTTCTTAATTTACTTTTTTTGTCAAAATGTTGAAATTTGGGAATTTTTGGATTTTTGTGGTTCGAACATATAAATGGCTATTCCTCCTGAAATACAAGTCGTAGAAAAGTGATTTTGATATTTTTAGAAAGGTTTTTGTGTGAGGAACAGTAGGGTGTCTTCGGATTTGTAATAGCTGTTATACTTTTGGAGTAACAGGTTCTTAATTTATTTTTGTCAAAATGTTGAAATTTGGAAATTTTTGGATTTTTGTGGTTCGAACATATAAATGGCTATTCCTCCTGAAATACAAGTCGTAGAAAAGTGATTTTGATATTTTTAGAAAGGTTTTTGTGTGAGGAACACTAAGCTGTCTTCGGAATTTGTAAAAGCATCACGTTTGGAGTAACAGTTCTTAATTTATTTTGGTCAAAATTTGGAAAATTGGAAATTTTTGGATTTTTGTGGTATAAAAACGTATAAATGGCTATTCCTCCTGAAATTACAAGTCGTAGTAAAAAGATATTTGATATTTTTAGAAAGGTTTGTTGTGTTGAGGAACACTAGCGGTGTCGTTCGGATTTGGAATAGCTGTCCATATACTTTTGGAGTAACGGTTCTCTAATTATTTTTGTCAAATGTTGAAATCTTGTAAATTTTTGGATTTTTGTGGTTCGAACATATAAATGGCTATTCCTCCTGAAATACAAGTCATAGAAAAGTGATTTTGATATTTTTAGAAAGGTTTTTGTGTGAGGATTTGCAATAGCTGTTATACTTTTGGAGTAACAGGTTCTTAATTTATTTTTGTCAAATGTTGAAATTTGGTAAATTTTTGGATTTTTGTGCGTTCGACAATAAATGGCTATTCCTCGAAATACAAAGTCATAGAAAAGTTATATTTGATATTTTTTAGAAAAGGTTTTTGTGTGAGGACCATACGGTGTCTTCGGATTTGTAATAGCTATTATACTTTTGGAAGTAACAGGTTCTTAATTTATTTTTTGTCAAAATGTTGAAATATTCGAAATTCTTGGATTTTTGTGGTTCGAAAATAAATGGGCTATTCCTCCTGAAATACAAGTCGTACGAAAAGTGATTTTGATTTTTTGAAAGGTTTTTTTGTGTGGAATACTAGGGTGTCTCCGGATTTGTAATAGCTGTTAAACTTTTGGAGACAGACTTATTTAATTTATTATTTCAAAAAAATTTTGAAATTTGTAAATTTTTTGATTTTTGTGGTTCGAACATATAAATGGCAATTCCTCCTGAAAGTACAAGTCGTAGAAAAGTGATTTGATATTTTAGAAAGGTTTTGTTGTGAGGAACACTACGGTGTCTTCGGATTTGTAATAGCTGTTATGCTTTTGGAGTAACAGGTTCTTTAATTTATTTTGGTCAAATTCTGGAATTTGGAAATTGTTGCGATTTTTGTGGCGGAACATATAAATGGCTATTCCTCCTGAAAATACAGGTCGTAGTAAAAAGATTTTGATATTTTTAGAAAGGTTTTTGTGTGAGGAACACAAGGGTGTCTTCGGATTTGTAATAGCGGTTATACTTTGGAGTAAAGTTCTTTAAATTTATTTTTGTTTCAAATGTTGAAAATTGTAAATTTTTGGATTTGTGTGGTTCGAACATATAAAATGGCTATTCCTCCTGAAGTACAAGTCATAGAAAAGTGATTTTGATATTTTTAGAAAGGGTTTTGTGTGAGGATTAGTAAATAGCTGTTATACTTTTGAAGTAACAGGTTCTTAATTTATTTTTGTCAAAATGTTGTAAAATTTGTAAATTTTGGATTTTTGTGTTTCTTAGAACATATAAATGGCTATTCCTCCTGAATACAAGTCATAGAAAAGTGATTTTGATATTTTTAGAAAGGTTTTTGTGTGAGGAACACTACGGTGTCTTCGGATTTGTAATAGCTGTTATACTTTTGGAGTAACAGGTTCTTAATTTTTTTTGTCAAAATGTTGATAAATGTGTAAATTTTTTATTTTTGTGGTGTCGAACATATAAATGGTATTCCTCCGAAATACAAGTCGTACCAAAAGTGATTTTGATATTTTTTGAAAGGTTTTTGTGTCTGAGGAATTCTACTGGTGTTCTTCGGATTTGTAAAATAGCGTATATACCTTTGATAAACAGTTCTTAATTTATTTTTGTCAAAATGTTGAAATTTGTAAATTTTTGGATTTTTGTGGTTCGAACATATAAATGGCTATTCCTCCTGAAATACAAGTCGTAGAAAAGTGATTTTGATATTTTTAGAAGGTTTTTGTGTGAGGAATTCTATGGTGTCTTCGGATTTGTAATAGCTGTTATACTTTTGGAGTACAGGTTCTTAATTTATTTTGTCAAAATGTTCGAAATTTGTAAATTTTTGGATTTTTGTTGGTCTCGACAAGTATAAATGGACTATTCCTACCTGAAAAGTACAAGTCGTAGGAAAAGTAATTTTTGATATTTTGAAAGGTTTTTGTGTGAGGAATTCTATGGTGTCTTCGGATTCGTCAAAGCAGTTACTTTTGGAGTAACAGGGTCTTAATTTATTTTTGTCACAATTTTGAATTTGGAAATTTTTGGATTTTGTGGGGTCGACATATAAATGGCTATTCCTCCTGAAATACAAGTCGTAGAGAAATGATTTTGATATTTTTAGAAAGGTTTTTGTGTGAGGAACACTAGGGTGTCTTCGGATTTGTAATAGCTGTTATACTTTTGGAGTAACAGGTTCTTAATTTATTTTTGTCAAAATGTTGAAATTTGTAAATTTTTGGATTTTTGTGGTTCGAACATATAAATGGCTATTCCTCCTGAAATACAAGTCGTAGAAAAGTGATTTTGATATTTTTTGAAAGGTTTTTGTGTGAGGAACACTAGGGTGTCTTCGGATTTGTAATAGCTGTTTTACTTTTGGAGTAACAGGTTCTTAATTTATTTTTGTCAAAATGTTGAAATTTGGAAATTTTTGGATTTTTGTGGTTCGAACATATAGAATTGCTATTCCTCCTGAAATACAAGTTTCGTAGTAAAAAGATTTTGATATTTTTAGAAAGGTTTTTGTGTGAGACACTAGGGTGTCTTCGGGATTTGTAATAGCTGTTAATACTTTTGGAAGTAACAGGGTTCTTAATTATTTTTGTCAAAATGTTGAAATTTGTAAAATTTTGGATTTTTGTGGTAACATATAAATTTCCTATTCTCCTGAAATACAAGTCGTGGTAGAAAAGTGATTTTATATTTTTAGAAAGGTTTTTGTGTGAGGAACACTAGGGTGTTTTTGGATTTTTTAATAGCTTCTATACTTTTGGAGTAACTGGTTCTTAATTTAATTTTGTCAAAATATTGAAATTTGGAAAATTTTTGATTTTTGTGGTTCGAACAAATAAATGGCTATTCCTCCTGAAATACAAGGTCGTAGAAAGTGATTTTTAGATATTTTTAGAAAGTTTTTTTGAGGAATTCTTGATGGTGGCTTCGGATTGTAATAGCTGTATATATTTTGGAGTAACAGTTCTCAATTTATTTTTGTCAAATGTTCAAATTTGTAAATTTTTGGATTTTTGTGGTTTGAACATATAAATGCATTTCCTCCTGAAATACAAGTCGAGAAAAGTTATTTTGATATTTTTAGAAGGTTTTGTGTGAGGAATACTATGGTGTCGTTCGGATTTGTAATAAGTGTTATTACTTTGACAGTAAGCAGGTTCTTAATTTATTTAGGTCAAAAATTGGAAATTTGTAAATTTTTGGATTTTTGATGGTTACGAACCATATAAATGGCTTAGTTCCCTGAATACAAGTCGTAGAAAAGCTGATTTGATATTTTTAGGAAAGGTTTTTGTTGTGAGGAACACTAAGGCTGTCTTCGGATTTGTAATAGCTGTTTAACTTTTGCGTGAGAAGGATTTTTACCAACTTTACTGATCAGTATTATACAGATGGAAGTCATGGTAATTTTGTGGGTTCAACATGAAGTTGCTATTCCTCCTGAAATACAAATCGTTGAAAAGTGATTTTGATATTTTAGAAAGGTTTTTGTGTGAGGAACACTAGGGTGTCTTTGGATTTGTAATAGTTGTTATACTTTGAGTAACTGGGTTCTTATTTAATTTTTTATTTTTCTCAAAATATTGAAATTGGGAAATTTTTGAATTTTTGTGGTTCAAAACATATAAATGGGTATTCCTCCTGAAATACAAGTTGTAGAAAGTGAATTTGATATTTTTAGAAAGGTTTTTTGTGGGAGGAACACGAGTAGGGTGTTTCTGGATTTGTAATAGCTGTCTATACTTGTGGAGTAAGCAGGTTCTTAATTTATTTTTGTCAAAATGTTGAAATTTTGAAATTTTTTGGCTTTTTGTGGTTCGAACATATAAATTGCTATTCCTCCTGAAATACCACGTCGTAGAAAAGATTTTTATATTTTTAGCAAAGGTTTTTGCACGTGTGAGAATACTATGCGTGGTTCTTCGGATTTTGAATAAGCTGTTTATACTTTTTGGTAACATACTTAATTTATATTTGGCCAAAATTTGGAAATTTTGTAAATTTTTGGATTTGTTTGTTGTTCGAACATATAAATGCCTATTCCTCCTGAAATACAAGTCGTTAGAAAAGTAATTTTAATATTTTTGGAAAGTTTTTGTGTGAGGAAAACACTAAAGCTGTCTTCGCGATTTGTGTAATAGCATATTATACTTTTGGAGTAGTAAGTAACAGGTTCTTAACTTTATTTCTGGCCAAAATTTGGAAATTTGGAATTTTTTAGGATTTTTGTTGGTAATCGAACATATAAATGGCTATCCTCCTGAAATACAAGTCGTAAGAAAAAGTGATTTTGATATTTTAGAAAAGGTCTTTGGTGTGAGGAACACTAAGACGTCGTTCGGATTTGTAATAGTATTTATACTTTGGACAGTAACAGGTTCTTAATTTATTTTTTCAAAATGGTTGAAAATTTGTAATTTTTGGATTTTTGTGGTTCGAACAACTAAATGCCTATTCCTCCTTGAAATACAAGTCGTTAGAAAAGTGATTTGGAGATTTTTAGAAAGGTTTTGTTGTGAGGAAACTAGGGGGTCTTCGGATTGTAATAGCTGTTATACTTTTGGGAGTAACAGGTTCTTAATTTTATTTTTGTCAAAAGTTCGAAATTTGTAAATGTATGGGATTTTTGGTGGTGTCGAACTATATTAAATGGCTATATCTCCTGAAATACAAGTCGTTGAAAATGTGATTTTGATAGTTTTAGAAAGGTTTTTGTGGGAGGAACACTAGGGTGTCTTTGGATTTGTAAATAGCTGTTATACTTTTGAGTAACAGGTTCTTAATTTATTTTTTGTCAAAAATGTTGAAATGTGTAGAATTGTGGGAATTTTTTTGTGGTTCGAACATAATTTAAATGGCTATTCCTCCTGAAAGACAAGTCGTAGAAAATGATTTAATATTTTTAGAAAGGTTTTATTGCCCTGTGAGGAATACTAGGGGTGTCTTCGGATTGAAAGCTGTTATACTTTTGGAGTAATAGGTTCCTTAATTTATTTTGGTCAAAATTTTTTGAAATTTGGAAATTTTGGATTTTGTGGTTCGAACATATATAATTTCCTATTCTCCTGAAATACAAGTCGTAGTAAAAAGATTTTGAATATTTTAAGAAAGGTTTTTGTGTGGAGGAAACACCTAGGTGTCGTTCGGATTTTTAATAGCTGTTTACTTTTGGAGTAACAGTCCTTAATTTATTTCTTGTCAAATATGTTGAAATTTTGTAAATTTTTGGCATTTTCTGTGGTTCGAAAATATAAATGGCATTCCTCCCATGAAATACTCAAGTATAGGAAAAAGTGATTTTGAGTATTTTTAGAAAAGCGTTTTTGGCGATATGTGAGGATTTGCAATAGCTGTTATACTTTTGGAGTAACAGGTTCTTAATTTATTTTTGTCAAAATGTTGAAATTTGTAAATTTTTGGATTTTTGTGGTTCGAACATATAAATGGCTATTCCTCCTGAAATACAAGTCATAGAAAAGTGATTTTGATATTTTTAGAAAGGTTTTTGTGTGAGGAACACTAGGGGTCTTCGGATTTGTAAATAGCTGTTATACCTTTGGAAGTAACAGGTTCTTAAGTTATTTTTGTCAAAAATGTTGAAATTTGTAAATATTTGGATTTGTCTGTGGTCGAACATATAAATGCTATTCCTCCTGGAAATACAAAGGTCATAGAAAAGTTGATTTTGATATTTTTAGAAAGGTTTTTGTGTGAGGAAACATAGGTTGTCTTTCGGATTGTGTATTAGCTGTTAACTTTTGGAGTAAATGTCTTAATTTTTTTTTGTTCAAATTTGAAATTGGGAAATTTTTTTGATTTTGTAGTTCGAACATATAAATGGCTATCCTACTGAAATACAAGTCGTAGAAAAGTGATTTTGATATTTTTAGAAAGGGATTTGTGTGAGGAATTCTATGGTGTCTTCGGATTTGTAATAGCTGTTATACTTTTGGAGTAACAGATTCTTAATTTATTTTTGTCAAAATGTTGGTTGAAATTTGTAAAGTTTTGGATTTTTTGGTTCGAACATAATAAATGGGCTATTCCTCTGAAATACAGAGCGTTAGAAAAGTGATGTTTGTGGTGATATTTTTTAGAAAGGTTTTTGTGTTAGGAACACTAGGGTGGCTTCGGATTTGTAATAGCTGTTATACTTTTGGAGTTAACAGGTTCTTAATTTAATTTTTGTCCAAAAATGTTGAAATTGCGTAAAATTTTTGGATTTTTCTGTGGTTCGAAACATATAAATGGCTATTCCTCCTGAAATACAGTCGTAGAAAAGTGATTTTTATATTTTAGAAAGGTTTTTGTGTGAGGAACAGCTAGGGTGTCTTCGAGTTGCTATAGCTGTTATTACTTTTGGAGTAAACAGTTCTTAATTTATTTGTCAAAATGTTGAAATTTGTAAATTTTTGATTTTGTGGTTCGAACATATAAATGGCTATTCCTCCTGAAAAACAAGTCGTTAGAAGAGTGATTTTGATATTTTTAGAAGTTTGGATATCTGTGCAGGAACAACGTTGGGTTGTCGTCGGGTGGGATTAGCGGTGTGACTTTTTGGAGTAACAGCGTTCTTAATTTATTTTTGTCAAAATGTTGAAATTTGTAAATTTTTGGATTTTTGTGGTTCGAACATATAAATGGCTATTCCTCCTGAAATACAAGTCGTAGAAAAGTGATTTTGATATTTTTAGAAAGGGTTTTGTGTGAGGAACACTAGGGTGTCTTCGGATTTGTAATAGCTGTTATACTTTTGGAGTAACAGGTTCTTAATTTATTTTTGTCAAAATTGTTGTTGAATTTGGAAATTTTTGGATTTTTTGTGGTGGTTCGAACATATAATGGCTATTCCTCCTGAAATACAAGTGGTAGAAAAGTGATTTTGATATTTTTAGAAAGGTTTTTGTGTGAGGAACACTAGGGTGTCTTCGGATTTGTAATAGCTGTTATACTTTTGGAGTAACAGGTTCTTAATTTATTTTTGTCAAAATGTTGAAATTTGTAAATTTTTGGATTTTTGTGGTTCGAACATATAAATGGCTATTCCTCCTGAAATACAAGGCCTAGAAAAGTGATTTTATATTTTTAGAAAGGTTTTTTTGTGTGAGAGAAGTACTATGGTGTTTCGGATTTGTAATACCTGTTATACTTTTGGAGTAACAGGTCTTAATTTATTTTTGTCAAAATGTTGAAATTTGGAAATTTTTGGATTTTTTGGTTTGAACATATAAATGGCTATTTCTCCTGAAATACAAGTCGTAGAAAAAATTTATAAAATATATATTCAAGCATTTTGTCTTCGGAACACTAGGTTGTCTTCATAATTTAATAGTTTTTTTACTTTTGGAAGAGTACACAGGTTTTTAATTTATTTCTGGTCAAAAATATTGGAAATTTGTAATTTGTTGGTTCTTTTTTGGGTCGTACTGCAGATGGCTTTTCGTCCTGAAAAACAAGTCGTAGAAAAGTGATTTTGATATTTTAGAAAGGTTTTTGTCACACAACATGTGAGGAACAGTAGGGTGTCTTCGGATTTGTAATAGGTTTGTTATCTTTTTGAGTAATAGAAACTAAATAAATTTTAGTTAAAAAATCTTAAGTTTGTAAATTTCTGGATATTTGTGGTTGGAACAATTAAATGGCTATTCCTCCTGAAATACAAGTCGAGCCGTTGAAAAGTGATTTAATATTTTTGGAAAGTTTTTGTGTGAGGAACACTAAGGTGTCTTCGGATTTGTAATAGTGTTATAAGCTTTTGGAGCTAACAGGTCTCTTAATTTATTTGGTCGAGAAATGTGTATGAGTAAGTATTGTTAAAATTTATATTTTCTTATAGATTATTGATTAGCGTTCGTAACATATATATAAAGTGATATTTCCTTACCTGTAATACCAAGTGATTCTACGTAGAAAAGTAGATTTTGATATTTATTAGAAAGTTTTGTGATATGTATGATAAGGTAACACTTATATAAATATAGTGAGTGAAATAGTAATGGATTTCTCGATCCCCTCTTTCAGAATTATTCTCAGTTATTGATGTCCTATACTAACAGTAGTATTCTTATAATAATTTATATTTGTTTCTAAATTAGTTCATATTGAAAAATTACTGCAAATGTTGGAATTTTTATGTGTAGTTATCGAACATATAAATGGCTTATTCCTCCTGAAATACAAGTGTGTAAAATGTGATTTTGATATATATTTAGTGCAAATGTTAATTTAGAATAACTCATGAAGTGGAGGTAAAAAGTACTGATTTGATCGGCTCTTCGGTATTCGTGGGAATACTCTGTAACCATCAGGTACTTTCGGATTTAGTTAGAGACCCTCTCTGATAAAATGAGGATACTTATGCGCTTCACAAAATAGTTCACGACGGAACTATCTTGTAGATTGTGTTAAATTTTCATGACTTGTTTTTATGTAGATCGTAGCATATTGCCTCGTCAATTTACACAACATTCTCGGAATATGGCGTATTTCCTCTATCCGAATAAGAGGTACGTGATAATTCACGTGATAAAGTCGATTTCTATCTATAGTCATTCTTTTGATTATACGAATTTTTGATTGCTTAATAAATACAAATTTATGTATGTCAGAGTATTCGGTAAATTTGTAAATAAGTCTGTATATAGTTATTATACTTTATGGTATATATATAATAGAGTAAAGGTTCTTTAATATTATTATATTTGTGTAGTGTATCAAAATTATTATAGAGGATAAAATTGGAAATTTATAGATTATTTTGTTAGTTCGAACATATAAATGGCTATTCCTCCTGAAAACAATGTCTCAATATAAAATAGATTTGGATATTTTTAGAATAAGGTTATTGTTTATATATGATATTTACACAAAATCACTATATACTACTATTATTCACTATATTTATTATTATTATATTATTATTATTATGAATTATTATTATAGATTATTATTATTATTATTATTATATATTATTATTTATGTGTGAGGTAGTGACAGTATTAGTAGTGAGGTTGTCTCGTCGACTTTTATCGTTTATAGCGTATACTTGATTGTGAGTACAGTGTTCTTATTATATATATTATTATTACGCTATTAATTATGTCCAAATGTATACGAATATATTTTTAGTGTTCTTAAATAATTTGATGAATGTCTTGTTTGCTCGTTATCGATTACACTACATAAATGGCTAATTCATCTGAAATCTCCGAAGTCGTAGAAAAGTGGGATTATGTTGGAATTCCAATATTCATGCAAAGAGAGTCTATGGTGTGAGAAACAACTAATTAGGAACCGGTCTGTTCAATGTGTGCTTCGGATTTTGTAATAGCTGTTATACTTTTGGAGTAACAGCTTCTTAATTTATGTTTGTCAAAAATGTTGTAAATTGGACAGTTACATTTGCATGCGAATATATTGTTCAGGGTATAATTCGAACAATCATTTAGAGTTTATCTATTACATTTAATTATTTGTCCTAATATATATTTGGTGGGGAGAGAGCACTTTTTCAATTCACTACTTGTAAAACAGATCGAATCGTATATAGGAGTGATTGTGCAATAAATTGGTTATAGAAATGATTTTGTTGATGAGGTAAAACAATTATTTGAGGATGATCTCTGAGGAAATTTTTTGTTTACACTTACTCTTCGTGTTTTAAATTTAATTGAAGATTTGATTTACTTTATGGAGATAATCATAAAGGTTCTGATATACCTCTTATATTATTTGTTTACAATAATTTTATGAATATTTCGAAAGATTTTGAAGGCAATTTTAATAAGGTATTCTGACATCAATTAATCATGCCTGAGTTCACTACACTGAATATCAAATGGTCAGATATAGTCGAGTACAGAAATAAGTGATATATTGTATTTTTCTTTATGCAAGGGTCTATATTGATATGAAATATGTAACAAGCAAGTAGAGACTGAGCTAACGTGTAGGATTGATCAAGTGTTATTGTGAAAATATATTTAAGATTATATCTTTTTGTGCAGTACAATTAGTATCTACACAAAGGTTCTATCTTGTATATTTTTGAGTCAAAATTGTTGAAATTTAGTTTACAATATCTCTATCTATGTCGGATTGCTTGTGATCAGCGCTTCGAACATAGTAATCAATAGACTTCTCATATACTCTGCACACTGAAGATACAAGCTCATTAAGAGTGAAATTAATAATAGTTTATAAAATAGTTTTTTGAGTATGATAATAAAGGAATTTGAGATTGAAATGAATGTCTGTTAGGATGCATAACTGATGACATTGAGGACAGCTTATATTTACAACGTGACTCTGTAAGTCCACCATTAAATATTGTTGGCATGACACTTTAAACAAGAGATTGATGTACAACGTCAGCAACCAGTGTGAGGAACACTAGGGTGTTTTTTATTTGATAGCTGTTATACTTTGGAGTAACAGGTTCCTTAATTTATTTTGTCAAAATTTTGAAATTTGGAAATTTTTTGATTTTTGTAGTTTCGAAATTCCATATGAAATTGGCCGAGTCTTCCTCCTGAAATACAAGCGTAGAAATGATTTTGAGTATTTTAGAAAGTTTTGTGTGAGGAATTCTATGGTTGCTTCGATTTGCAATAGCTAGTTATTACTTTTGGAGTAAACAGGTCTTAATTTATTTTTGGCGTCAAAATATTGGAAATTTGGAAATGTTGGATTTTTGTGGTCGAACAATAATAAATGGCTATTCCTCCTGAAATACAAGTCGTAGTAAAA
>JABUQX010060015.1:12500-37881 GCA_015478945.1 Trachelipus rathkii | reverse complement strand
TAAAACTTATCATAACCTGAACTTATGGTCTATTAAAGCAAATAAACCAAAAAAAAACATGTATTTTTTTTGTTCTTTCACCGCACGATAATCACATCGTTCAAAGAAAAAATTTTTTAGATTTTTACTATATATGCGTATATCAACAATTACGCATAAATCCAAGGCTTAATGGCGTATTCCTTGAATTGTATATGTCCTGAAATTTTATAAGGATAGGATGAATTAAACAAATTCCTGAATTTCAAAAAATATCAAAGTCCTTTTTTTACAAATATTACTTCCCTATATATATATATATATAATATATAATATTATATAATATATATATATATATATATATATATGATTTATATATATATATTAAATATAAATATATACATATATATATATTATATATACTAATATATATTTATAATTTCGGTGTAGTATATTATATATAATTATCTAGCATTGGGAGGGGGGACTTGGACCCTTTAGGGTATAACTGGTCGTCTCCCGACTATTCCGCAATGCGCTTTTTGGAAATAGTTTTTGTTCTGAAATTGGACCAATTTTGTAGTTAATTTGTAACGAAAAAAAATATAAGGGTAATTCTAAATTAAAGTTTATTAAGTTTAAATAAAGCTTCTTCAGCTGACCTTTGGAGCAGGAGGTGAAATCGGACCACATTGAGGTTGAATCTGTTTTGGGGTCAAGTTTCATTTTTTCATGTATATTAATTGTTATAATTTTATTTTTACTTAATATATAAGATTATATTAAATTCTATAAGTAATAAAAATGTAAATAATAAATTAAAAATAAAAATAAAAATAGTTTCTGTTCTGAAATTCGACCAATTTCGCTCAAAATTCACTGTTGGAATTGTATTTTTTACTTATACATTTCATTTTCAAACTTAATCGATTCTTCCCAATCTTCTTAACTACAAATCGAACTTACATTATTTATACATAATAAAATCGTCACTTTAATGACAAGACTGAAAGTGGTGCCTCGGAGTAACACACTCATCAAATTTTATTTGCAAATTTGTTTAGACATAGTGAGGCCCATGATTTTGCAAACTGGTACTGTTGGAAAAAATTTACTTGCCAGTTTAAAAGCTAACATATCGAGTGTATACCCTTCGAAAAAAATAATTAAAATCCATCCACAAGTTTTCATTTTATAACAAAGTTATAAAAATTCCCATTTTTCAAAAGTGAAATTCTTTGTTAAGGCTAATTTTGTACCCTATTTATTATATTTTTAAAAAATAAAAAACTACATAGGAGAATTTAAAGGATAGATTAATAAAAAACTTGTAGTGACTACCGCGTGGCTATAAATGGAAAAAAAATTTTTTTATATTATTTTTTTTTATTTAATTTAGAGTGGACCGAATCACCCTCCTAAAGAGGCGGGTCCACCCCAATAAGACGCTAGTATATATATATATTATATATATATATATTTATGATATATAATATATAGTATATTATATATATATAATATATTATATATATAGTATATATATAGTATATGTTATTATATAATATATATATATATATATATATAGTAAGCTATACGCGCACGCTTCCATCAATTTTCTTGAAATCAAGAATACTGTAAATAATAATAATGAATAATGAAAATAGTGAAAATGAAATCGTTGCTCTCTTTAGGAAAAAAAGTTACAGCCTCTCAAAGTGTAAAGATCCAATAGACTTTTCCATATGAATTGATCTATATAAGTCTTCATTTCAGCGCCCTTGTTCAGGTTATGATAAGTTTTGTAAAGTATATAGATATATAAGAAAATCTATTTCTCTTATTTTATTATAACCTTAAATAGAATGGCCCTAAAACGAGCATGAGGCACAATTTTTTTTTATAGAAAGTCTATGGGAAACATTTTAGAACTTTGAGAGCTGTAATTTTTTTCTAAAAGAGATGCCTGATTTATCATTTTCACTATTCTTCATTGTGTATATCCTGTGATTTTCTTTATAAAAAAAATAATTTTTAATTTGAGAGGCCTGTAACTTTTTCCTAAAGAGAGAGGAATATTTTTCAC
Organism: Trachelipus rathkii; assembly: GCA_015478945.1. Lineage (NCBI taxonomy): Eukaryota > Metazoa > Arthropoda > Malacostraca > Isopoda > Trachelipodidae > Trachelipus > Trachelipus rathkii. The sequence continues at coordinate 35,819 of JABUQX010060015.1, read as the reverse complement.
TATCATTATTATTTTTTTTAGTAGTATATTCTGCGATTTTCATAAAATTCGAGTGTGATACCCGCTGCTGGTCTAAGTATTAACTATCATATATATATATAATATATACTATATATATTAATATAATTATATATAATATATATTATATTATATATATAGTAGTATATATATATATAATATTGATATATATACTAATAATATATATATATATAATTTTAGTATATATAGACAAGCCTAAGTATATATATTAATATATATATATATATTATATAGTATATATATATATATATATACCAGAATTGATTATATATATATATATATATATATATATTATATATATATATGTATATGATTATATAGTTATATATAATTTATATATATATATAATCTATGGAATTTTTAATGAGAGGCTATAGCTTTTTTTCCTAAAAAGAGAAGAGGGATTTTTGTTTTCAGCTTATTCATTATTATGTTTTTGGAGTATATCCTGCAATTTCATAAAATCGAGTCTGACACCCCTCTGGATATATATAATATATATATATAATATATATATTATATAATGAATATATATATTATATATATTATATATATATATATATATTATATATATATATAGTATATAATATATATATTATATATTATAGAATATTAATATATATATATTAAATGAAAAGAATATAAGAAAATAAATTAGATATACTCAAAAACTATCATAAAAACAATTAATATGGAGCTTCATTTTGTAAAAAAGTTGCTAATTTTGCTGCCAAAATTGTCAACATATTTGCTTTATGAAAGTAATAAGCTGGCAAAAACTATCTTTATAAGGGGATTTGAAATCGAGGCTTTTCAGGGAATTTAATAAAATTTTGATTGATAACAACAGGCAACATATTAAATGTTATTTCCTTAACATAAAAAAATATTAAATTCCCTGCTCAATAGGCCTAAGGATGTCCGTTTTTATGAGAATCAAGTCTAGGCATGAGAAAATTGTCACCAAATTTGCCGATATATTTGAAACTTTAATAAATTCAAAAGAAATTATTTATTGATAACATAAAAGTCACAAAAATAGCATATTTAAAAAAAAAAAGTTTGAATTTGATGATTTCATATATTTTCACCATTGATAGGGCAAGCTACATCTTACCAAATTCTGAAGCCTTTTTACGCTCGAAAAAATATAATAGTATTAAATTATTAATAAAAATTAATAACTTTAGAATGGGCGAACAAAATTATTGCAAAATTATTATATTTTATATCAAATTAACAAAATAATTCGAAAAAAACACCGAAGAAGCTTTAAAAATAGGGTCCTAATAAAGGCTTTTGTTTACTAACTTTAGTTCCAAAAAAAGATGATATAATCGTTTTCTTTCAAATCATAGGCAATATTGTTCTAAGTAATATATATTATATATATATTTATATATATAATATATATATATATATATTATATATAAGTATATAGTATATAATAATATATATAAGTATAATATATTTATATATATATATATAGTATAGTATATATAGTCAGCTTTTCGATTATCCGTCATATTGTATCTTAAAAACTATGTAATGCTACAGGTAAAACGGAATACATGTGGAATGGCTGTCCAAAGTTTGCCTAGGAAATGTAAAAAAAAAAAAAAAAAAAAAAAAGAAAAAAAAAAAAAATTATAATCTCAAAAACTACAATAGCTACAGCAAAAAGGAATACATTATTTGAATCTGTAAAATTTCACATAAGAAAATGTAAATAATAATAATAATAATAAAAAATTATTGTTATTAATATTAATATGATTAGAAGTCCTATTTAGAGACCTTTTATTTATTACTCGTTAAAATAAATAGGACTTTTTATTAGAATTTGTGCTTTTTTTTTTTACTAAGAATACCCCAAGGTATACCGCACGATGGCAGGAGTCGGGTCTCTCGGCCTTCGGGAACTACGGGGTAGGCTTATTTCCCCCCCTCCGGGGAGGTCTCCGGAACCCCCGCTCTTGGTATTGGTGTCGCGGGGGTTTCCTCCGCCCCCCCCCCTACGGGTATGGAAAACGTCCCCTATGTTCCCCGTCGGATCGAGCCCCCTAGGTTAAAAAAAAAAAGCAATTTAATAGAAAGTCTATTTATTTTATCGGGAAACCAATAAAAGGTCTAAATAGGCCTTCTAATCCTATTACTATATTTATTAACAATATTTTTTTATTATCATATTATTATGTATTTACATGTTTCTTATGTTGAAATATTTTACCAGGGATTCAAAAATGTATATTCCTTTCGCTGTAAAGCTATTGTAGTTTTTGAGATATAATTTTTTTTTTTTTTTTTTTTTTTTTTTTTTTTTTTTTTTTTTACATTCCGGGGAAACTTGGACCAGCATTCACCAATGATTATTCGTTTACTGTAAGCATTATAGTTTTTAAGGATACATATACGGATAAGTGCGAAAGCTGGCCATATTATATATAGTAACTAGTATATAATATATATATTATATATATATATAATAATATATATATATAATATTTATATAAATATATAATATATATATATATACTATATTATATATATATATATATTATTATATATATATACTTATATATTATTATATATATATATATATATTGTATAGTATATATATTATATTATATAATATACTTAGCCCTTAAGATGGTTACTCTTTCGATTTCATTTAAATACAGCATCGATATTCAAAAACTATCGATAACCCCTACAATCTCCCCATAGACCCAGGAATATCAAGATGAAAAACTCAAAAGGATATTATACACAAAAACTCACACAAAAATTGTGTTTAAAATACATAATTATCAATAACCAGGACCTACCATTTTTTCAACGGATTATCATATGAAACATCAAAATATACTAAATTAAACAAACTTTTATTCACCGGGACCGGCTTTCGGTCCCGGTAGGTGATGGCTGGTCCTGCTCATGCAGGTGTGTATTGTATCCCGTCCCGCCATACCCGTCCCGCAACCCACACACACACACACCACCACACAGCACACACGAGACCACTATATACATAATTCACTATGGACACACTCACCCATAGTACTTGCAACTCTCAGTTTACACCTCTATACACACGTCAAACACACGACCAATCATTGGTCTTCACTGGATCAATTTTGACCCGGTAATTTTTTTGTCCTTCCGTTATAGGGACTTAGCCCCCCTTTTTGATGTCTTAACCTGTTTGACCATGATATTTACGCCTTGACCTTGCCAGATACCCTGGGTCAATTTTGACCCACGCTAAACGTGATGCCTTTGACTGGTTCCATCACCGATAGAGTATCTGGTATGTTCTATTAGGTGTTCTATGAGTATTAGATGAGTGAAAGGTGAGTGCCAAGTGAGTGCAAAGTGGGTGATCAGTTTTCTAATGAGTGCCATATGAGTGCCAAAGTGAGTGCCAATGGGAGTGCCAAGTGAGTGCAATGAGTGCAGATGAGTGCCAAGTGAGTGCAATGAGTCCATGTGAAGTGCACATAGGCCAATTTTTGAGATGCAATAGTGCCAACGTGATAGTGCCACTTTTTTTGCAAGCCTTTTCTAGCCTCCCGAGCCTAGAATGCCCTAATATGGGTGATGCTACGCCTAGAGTAAATAGGTATGGAGAATCGATTGGTAGTATAATTACAATCTCCATAGAATGCTTCCTGACTATGAGTTACGAATATTTATATATAAACACTATATAAGAACTTAAACTCGCCCATAGACACTTACACATAGACCTATACACTTACTCTGTGCTAACAGGTTCACTTACACTCACACACTCGAAGCTCAATTTTGTCGCCTAATCTTTGATGACTCATCTTTATGAAGTCATCATTGATAGCACCTAATATTGAATGATTACATCTTGAATGAAGTCTTTTTTGTCACCTCTAGATTCATAAGCCGACCCACCAGGCGCGCAGCACATCCCGCAAAGGATGGAGCCCAAGACCGCGTAGCGCGACAGCACGAAGCGAATTCGAAATATATATACTATGAGTCATTTCATTTTTTATTTCATACTTAAAACATGTCAAAGAATTTCTTTTCAAATATACTAGAGTGATTGCATTTTATTTATACTTAACATTTATGTATTAAAAACATTTTCGCGAAACCTAAAACTGTAACTCATTACAGACTATTATTATCAATATATTTATAACATTATTTTACTTAATACTTTTACTTAATACTTTCATTTTATAAATGTTTTGTGCTAACAATTGTATGTAAGAAGAAAAAAAAACAGAGTGTAAATAAATAAAACATTTTATTTTATTCAACTGTACGAAATTTAATTAAAACATTTAACATTACTACTTAAAGAGTAAATCACGTAAATCATTAGAGGTGTTAAAACTACACCTAGGAGGGGGATTGTATGCTTTTGTTTTACTGCTTACTGCTTAACTATGTTTTATACTGCCTTTAGATATGTTTTACTGCTTACTTATATGATTTAGCTGCTGTAACCACATATTCATTAGCATTAATACCTTAAAGCAGTAAATCAGTAAATCAATAGAGGTGTACATAGCAATTAGTATGCATTTTTGTTTTACTGCTTTTACTGCTTAACTCATTGTTTTACTGCTTAACTCATGTTTTACGCTTTAACTTATATGTTTACTGCTTTAACTCATTATTAATAAAGTACTACCTTAAGCAGTAAGATCAGTAAATCCAAAGTGTGTGTTACCTAACACCTAGGGGGATTAGTATGATTTTGTTTTACTGCTTTACTGCTTATAATTATGCTTTACTGCTTTAACGCATGTTTTATAGCTTCTAACTCATGCTTTTGCTTTAACTCTCGTTGTTTGTGCTTTAACTCTTAGCATTTACTGATTTAAACTTGCTTTACTGCTTTAATCACATGTTTTACTGCTTTAAATCATATATTTATTAAACATTATTGTATATATATATATATTTAATCTTTTGATTTATTTTAACACGAGCTATTATTCAGTAGATGATAAATATTTTTTAGTTATTTTTATATTTTATTTATTTTTTTTATGTATATTTAGTTGTTATTTACTTCAGGCCTATTGTATTATTATTTAGAACACACATACACACAGCACACACACGAACACACACACGCACACACTCATACAATTAATACACACATTCACTATGACACTAATATACACACATTCACTATGAACTTGACATTATTACATAGGACACTTAATTTCACTTGATAAATCGCGGTCACACACAACCACACACACACACTTACACTCATTGCACACAGTTCACTATGGATACTTATTACACACATTCACTATGACACGTACATTTACCCATAGACACTACATTTAGCACTTACACATCACACACAGATGTACTTACACTCAACAAGATTGTACTTACAATCAACAGCACAGAATTACGTTACACAGCACAGAGTTATACTTACACTCGGGCACACAGATTTACACACACCACACGACACACACACACCGCACGCACACTCACTTGACACATATAAGTCGATTTAATATTGACGGTTGCACGTTCTAGTAGACAAGAGAGAGTTTCAGATATTCAAAATAACTAACAATTATTCAAAGTTTCCTAAAAACTTCTTAAATAATCAATCGATTATCTTTGAATAAAGATTTATTATTAATGTATAATGACTTGTTGTTTATAAATTTTATAACTATCAAGTTTTGAAATAGACTTTACTTAAAAATTGTATGAAATTTTATTAAAAATATATTTTACGGTACTTAAAGCAAGTAAATCAGTAGAATCACAGTAAGGGTCAGCCCTAGCACCCTCTACACCAAGCTATGCCCCACGTTTTTTCTATTGACTTACTGCCTTTACATCAATCTTTAGCCATGTAAGAAGTATAAAATAACAAAATAAGTTATTCTCTCGCTAACAAACAATTGGTATTTTATTAAAATATTCTGAGTGTGTGTGTGGTCTAATTAAGAGTGAAGCAACATTATTCACCTCTTATCCATGATCTTCTGTTTCATTCACTATCGTATATACTAACAAAATATTCAAGATCTCTCTAAGTGAAGTGTGTGAGTCTCTTCAACCAGTTGTATTGTAGAATTTTCCTCTCTCTTATAAAGTCTATATGTGTGTGTGTGCTCTCCTACTCCTCTTCATACTGAGATTATTATTATTATCTATAGTACATGACAATCCAATCACGAGAAAACACAAACAAAACCCGCACTACTTACGATTACGAACTGACCTCTGCTCCTGTAAATGTGTTGAAATAACTACGTTTAGGCCTAAATTTAGGATTAACCTTTTTGTATCGGGGCGATTTAGGCCTATTCCAGGTCAAAATATATTTCAAACTGACTTTTTCTGTTAACATGTGGTGCAATAACTACGTTAGGACTAAAATTTAGCCCTAAATTTAGGATAGTCCTTTTTGTAGACGGGCTAATTAAATCCTAATACCAGGTCAAAGGTAAATTCCAGTATAGACAAGAAATCATTGTAATATTATTATTTTGCATTATAACGCTCATATTTTCAGCACTCGACACAAATACTCGCGCAACTCCACAGGGTCACTCCTCACCTAGGTCTCAAGCACGGAAATATATTTCCATATAATTCGATACTATATACCGCATAGTAGTTTTTCCCCTCGCTCTCTAAAGCTCACTCCAGGGCACCTCGCTCAGCCCCACCCGCAAAGGCAGCCAACCCCGAATCCGCTGGTGCGTCCGCCGGCGTCCCCGCCGACGCCGCGTCTCGGCCGCAGGCGCATATTTCCGCGTTACCGCCCGCTGCGTGCGCCCGGCAGGGCGCATAATTATATATAATGAATATATTATATATATATAATATATTAGTTATATAATAATATATATATATATATATATATATATTATATATATATATATAATATATATTAAATTATATAATATATATTATAGTAGTATATTATAGTATATATAATACCACTCTCGCCAACAAAATATATATATTATATATATATATATAACTACATAATTCTGTCTGTCTCAGTATATATATATAACATGTATTATATAATATTGTTGTTGTGAGTGTAAGTCGGTCTAATGGGATGTTTGTGTGGACGTCAGTATAGTGTATTATTACGGTGAGATCTGTATGCTGGTATACGCAGTCATGTTGCTGATAACTTACTCGGATATATAGACGTTCCTCAAAGTGTCTATGGAAGTGTTACTGCTCTATAAGATGACGATCATCAATATAGGTGGATCCAAAGATGACTCCACATAAAGATGAGGTCACTCAAAGATGAACCAGCCAAAGCTGAGTTACCAAGAACTAAAGTTAATAAATTGAGGCATCTCAAGTAGAGGAAAATCAAAGCTTGACGCATCAAAGTTGAGGATCAAAGCTGAGGGACATCAAAGTTGAGGGCATCAAAAACTGAGGCTCAAAGTTGAGGCATCAAAAGTGAGCATCAAAGGTGAGGGTCAAAATATCGAGTGGGATGAGTGCTTATGTGTAAACGTGTGGAGTGTGTGTGTGTGTGTGTGTGTGTGTGCCATGAGATAAGAGTGTCTAAAAAAGGTATAACAATAGGCATGAAGTAAATAACGCTAAGTATAATAATAAAATAAAAATAAATGTTTCATAAGAAATGAATACGTTAGTATGTGTAGGAGTGCGGTGTAGTGTAGTGTGGGTGTGAGTGGCGTGGGGTGTACTGTGTGCTAATAAGATAAACTTCCAAAATTACATTATCTTAACAAGCCATAATTTTTGTATGAAACAACCCGGATTCCGCCACCTGCATCTGCCCACACCGCAAACTATAGTTTAAAATAGACGATTGCAACCTCTTCCTCTATCCCTCACCTCACCACATAGTTCGTTCAGCTACGAACATACCCCTACTTTATAGTCTGCTCTCTCGTAGTGGGAACATATGTGTCAACACAGATAACCTATAGTTATATATCTTCTTACCTCACTGCGAATCCTCTGTTGCGGTAGTCATCGCGTTGTGCTGTGACACGCAACTCCTGTCAATATCAAGTACGTCTATTCCGCTTAAGTGGACCGGTTATATGATAGCCTCCTTGACTGCTCTCTCGTCGTAGCTTTGGCGTGTCGACCTCACAGGATCTGCTTGTAAACCAACACACGTTTCCATTCTTCGCTGCTCGTCGCATTCGCGATCCAAGGCTCCGCTCTTAGCCCAATGTTGCCAGCGGCCGACTTGTCTTGACATCGTGTTACTAGAGCTAAGCTGGAATATTAGATAGTCCTCCTCTATGCACATAGGCAGGAAATAGAGAGAGAGTTGCATTCAAAAGCTGTCTTTAATAAAATAAAGCTACACGGCGGGCGAGTAACGGGGGAATATGCGCCTGCGGGCGCCCGGGCGAGGCGGGGAACGGAAATATTGCACTGCGGCGCACGCGCGGGGCAAGGACGCGGCGGGGACGCACCAGCGGGGCGGGGTTGGATGCCTTGCGGAGTGGGGCTCATGATGAGCCATGGTGGTTGCTTAGGAACTAGGGGAAAACTACTCCGACCAATCGACAAGTAAGGAAAGAACATTTCCGGGTACTTACCTGCTTAAAGGATTATTACTGATCAGCATGTTTCAGTATTTGAAATATATTTATAAAATAATAATAACAATGATCTTGTCTATACTGATTACCTGTTTGGGTATTAGGATAAAATTAGCCCGTCTACAAAAAAGCTTATCTAAATTTAGGCCCTAGAATTTAGCCTAACGTGTTATGATGCACCACGTTATTACAGAAAGAAGGTCAGCTTTGAAATAATTTTGACCTGGATTTAGGCTGTAAATCGCACCCGGGTACAAAAAAGGATTATCTAAACTTTAGGCCTAAGTAGTATTTTAACACATTTTACAGAGAGGCTCAGTTCGTATCTGTCAAGGAGTGGGGTGTGATTTTCTCGTGAATGGATATGCCAATTACATAGATCATGATAGTGAATTATGAATATAATATAATAATAATAATTAATAATAATAATAATAACTCTAAACTTGTTTTCTTTCTGGAAAATTGGTAACTTTTCTGGAGAATAGGGATTTACTCGCTTTTAGTGCGATTTTGGGTTTTAAGTGGTGGATATCATGAATTTCATTATTTGTAGATGTTAGTGTTTCGCGCATTATACATATGGCGCAAATTATATAAAATGCCTTTCGAGTGTCAGTGAAATGTTTTCTTGTATATATATATTTTTTTAAATGAATGTTGTGATATTTTTTGACATATATGTTAATCTCAAGACAACTCCGATAGAAATCCAGTTTCAGGTTAATAAGTTTCTGTGCTTGAAATAAAGGAAATTTGTGTCATAAGATAGATAAGGCCTTAGTGGCATTACCATAGACCTAAATACCGTAATCTCGGTAAGGATGAGGTTGGTTAGGCATGGTGTAATTTGAAGTAGCATTTTTGTTTTTAATGAATTTTGTTAAAGTATGTACGGTTATTAGTTTACTAGTGACACCCTTGATCGAATACGCTTTAATATATTTACTGTGCATACCCTAGATCTGAATACGCATTCTCTGTAAGAATAAGGTTGAGTAGCTTAGTTTACTAAAGTCCATTTTATTTTGAAAATCCATGTATAAAATGTGTGCATAAGATTGAAATTTTTGCAATGATAGAATTAGAAGGGTAATCTTTAGTAATATAAGCTGTCTGCCCACCCTAGGCTTGAATACTTATTCTTGGTAAGAATTAGGTTGGTTAGCTCTTTGTTTACTGATGTCAATATCTTTGATAAGAATACAGAATGTGAGATATAATAGTTGTTAGCTCCCCAGTCCCCACCCCCTAAGGAAAAAATAGGTAATAGTTCAGTTTAGCAGATTCTTAAAAAATTGATTTTTTATTTAGAGAATAATCGACTGCGATTTGTTGTTATACCTATGAAACACCCTTGTCAAATTTAATTTCGGCAGCACTTAAAACACAAGCGTATGCCGGGCCATTGCTAAAGATGCTTACTGACAATTTTACGTACCTTTGGAGAAGAAGGTTTCATTTTTATTACTGATTAAAAGTGAAAAGAAAACTTGTTTTGCGCAGTGATAAAAAGCCTTCACAGCAACTGCATAATTGTATTATTAAAGTCTTATGTAACCTGCTCCTACACTTATTATTAGCAGAATTCAATTGATGTATTATCATATATGGATGATATTTTGGTTAGAGACGACAACTATCAGTCGATCCATATCTCAAAACACAAATAGCCAGATGGGAAAAGGAATACATTAGGCTGGTGGAATGGCTGGTCCAAGTTGGTTAATGGCGGGAAATTGCTATAAAAAAAAGAAGAAGAGAAAAAAAGAAAAAAAAAAAAAAAAAAAAAAAAAAAAAAAAATCATATCTAAAAACTACAATATAGCAGCAGCGAAAAGGAATACATTTTTGAGATCCTTGTAAATTTTAGTTAGAATGTAAAATAAATAAATAAATGAAATATAGACATAAATATTGGCTATTTGTTTTTTTAGGAGCAGGGGACTATATATATATAGAAATTTTATTTGTAATAGGTATTACACGGCAATTGTAGGGGGCTCGGAGCGAACGGGGAACACAGGGGGGATCGTTTTCTGCCATACCCCGTAGGGAAGGGCGGAGGAACCGCCCGTCGCGACACCACCCAAATACCAAGGAGCGGGGTTCCGGAGACCCTACCGCCGCGGAGTGGGGGGAATCTAGTCCTACCGCCGTAGTTCTACGCCGGAAGGCGAGAGACCCCGACTCCTGTCCTCTTTGCGGTTTAGTCCCTTGGGGTATTCTGTTAGTAAAAAGAAAAAAAAAGCAAAATTTAAAGAAAGTCTATTTATTTTAACGAGTATACCAATAAAAGGTCTCTAAATAGGCTCGCTAATGTGATGTTACTATAATTTTAGCAATAATATTTTTTTATTTTTTTTTTTTTACATTTTCCCTATCTAAAATTTTACCGAGGATTCCAAAAATGTTATCTCCTTTCTGCTGTAGCTATTGTAGTTTTTGAAGTATATTTTTTTATTTTGCTCTTTTTTTTTAGTAGTGTGTTTTTTTTTTTTTTTACCATTTTCCGCCGCTACTAAAATTGATCGCAGCATTCCGAGCGAATGTAGTTCCTTCTGTTCACTACCTGTGGCTTAATTGTAGTGTTTGTGAGAATGAGTATGAATTGATGAGGATCAACAGTTTTGCGTTCGCCTGCTAAACCAAGTTAGTCATCCTATGTACTATATGTAGTATGGGGTATATAGATATTATATAGTATAGATATATGATAGTAATGAAGTACCGTGAGTATAGAAATCGGTATTATAGTACTATATTTATGCGTAACTGAGTAATAGTCAAAATACACCTCTAGTATAGTATATGTATAGTATGAGTATTATATATAATATAGTATACTATATATATACTATATGATATTATATATACGTGGGGTGAATCTGCTAAAATTTTAGAATTCCGGGCTGTCATAAGTCGAGAGAGTTGCAACCATAGATTAGTTAATAACTCTCAGAACTATAGATGACTAAGCGAGATAATGTCATGAGTACTACTAGAGGACATCTTGTACCATCGATGCTGCACTCTAATTTCGATGAGTTTTGAAATAACATGGAGGTAGGAATCCGAGAATATGATATAGGAGTTGCGTTGAATGAGATAAGGCGAACTGGAGTATGAAGATCACGTCAGGTGCAATACGAACTAAGCGTATAGTTCCGTAATATATCTGATATACAGTACCTGGATATGTATATTTATGAGCCTCGCGCCATTCTATTCTAATCGATGATGAGAATGAAGTAAAATAGTCCTTAGTAAATTAAGTGCGACGAGATACTAGATGCGATTCTATACGTATGAACTAGGTGTAATGGTAGGTATTAGAACAGTAACTCGCAGATATACTACGATATAGTATATGACATACTATATAGTATAGGGTAGAGCTAGTATGTACCGCTATGAGCTCTAGGTGAATTGAGATACGTCGTATTCGTAATGACTTTAATATACCTAACGGTAGATAGATCGTAACAGAGGGTAGATCATATATATATACTCACATTTATTGAGTAGCACTATCATAACTTTAGCGCACTGAATGGGCGAGTTATAAGTAGGCGTATAGGTAGTCATGCGTATAATTAATAATATATATTATACGTATATTTGCCTTATTATTTATTATATAATAAATAAACAATATTATATATATATATATAAATTATATAAATAGGCCTCAAAGTTTGCTTGAAGACTATTCTCAAATGACAAAATGCCTATTTATAGAGTAACTATTTAGCCGAGAACTTTTTTTATTTTTTCCCTACCATTGCCAGCCACTGCCAATGCTCAACGACTCTATAGGTCTTTTGTACCGATCTTTTTTTTTCTTTTTATATATTCTGCTACTTATCTGTACTTTTGGTCTCTTTATTGGTTAATGGATTTATCTCTGTACATTCCTCTCTGAGTTTTCTGTTCCTTTCTCTATATATAATATATAATATATATATATAATATATATTATATAGTATATATATATATACTAAATATATATATATATAATAGTATATATATATATATAATATATATATATATATAATATTATATACTATAATATATATATATTCTGGGGTGTAGCGATAGTGGATTTTTGACACTATCCGCGGATACGGATTGCAGATAATTAAAATCCTATCCGCGGATTGCTGATGAGCGGATAGTGGACTAGTTAAGTTTTTTAAGTTTAGGCCAAATGGTTATATATATATATATATATATATAATTATACATATAATGATAAATAATAGGAGGTATGTAGTATATGATACTAATATATTATAATATATAGTAATAATATATATATATAGTATATATAATATATAATATATACTTAATATATATAACTATATATGTCATGATAGGCCCTTTTCTGTTTTACTACAATGGTCAGTTTGAATTTTTTTTGGTTTTTTTTTTAATATTTGCTACTATATGATACCAACAATGGATTTCAGTGGTAACGGAGGTTCCTCCAAAAGGACAAAGTATTATTTAAATATTTTTAAAAATCACATTTTGTTACTCTTGTCTTTAAAAATGGAAAATATCTCGAAAGATAAGACACTTACAGAAAAACCAATTACATATTTGGAATCAGCGTATAATGCTTAATACAAAAAATGTAAAAAACAAACCAAAACAAAAATTTTTTTTTTTCATAAATTAGATATTTCATAAAGAAAGTACTGAACACTTACAGAAAAACCCAATTACATATTTGGGTCAGCGTATAAATTTTATTACAAATATGTAAATATAATAACTTAATAAAAAAATTAAAAAAGTAAAGAAAATAAGAAAATCGGGGCGGGGCTCGAGCCGACGGGGAGCAGAGGGGGGGACGTTTTCCATACCCGTAGGGCGAGGGGCGGAGGAAACCCCGCGACACCAAATACAAAGAGCGGGGGTTCCGGAAGACCCTCCCCGGAGGGGGGGAATATTCCGGTCCGTTCCCCGGAAGGCCGAGAGACCCCGACTCACTCCTGCCATGCGGTTTACCCTTGGGTATCCTTTAGTTAAATAAAAAAAAAAGAAAAAAAATTAAAGTACGGACCGTAAAGGTAACTGGTCTATATATTTTTTAACATGTCCGTTACCACTGAATTCATTGTTGGTATCAATATAGTAAGCAATCATATTAAAAAAACCAAAAAAATTACCCAAAAATAACCAATGTAGAAAACGAAAAGGTCGCTATATATATATATATAATATGATAATATACTGAGTTATTTTTAATAGATAATAATAGATATATATATTATATGCACATAGTAATGTAATATATTATATATAATACTATATAATAATTTTAAATCCACGAAACTATAGTATATAATATATAGTATACTATATATATATATACTATAGTTAATACTGTATATATATAATATAATAGCAATATATATATATATATAGTATGATATATATATACTTATATATATAGATATATATAAGCATATATAGTATATATAATATACTAATATATATATATACGTATATATAAATATATATATCATCATAATACTATATATATATATTCATAGTATTATTTATATATTTATATAAGTATATAGTAATATATACGAGGGTACTATAGTATTATATATATATAATTAATAGTAATATTATTAACAATATACTATATTAGGTATATAATGATAGCTATATACTATATATATATATCCGTGTTAACAGAGTGCAGAACTCTTTGACCCAACTCATTTGCATCTCACCAACCTCTTTACCAAGCCTCCCACTGAAAATATTTTTGGTTATTATATATTAATGGCTGAAATTAGTAATTCTCAAATTATGCTTCAAAAACATAAGCTTCTGAGCCCTTTTAGGGGAGAGTTTGCTTCTATTTTCGTCATAAATGAGATTTGCACCACTAAAAGGCGGAAACTAGCTACACTTGCTGATGGGCATGCCTAAGAATTCCCTGGTGACTTCTGCAAGATGTCGAAAACTTTTACAATTATCACGCCACAAAACCAGTGGATCTTTATCTGATTCCAAGCTTTTTCTCTTTTGGTATTCTTCGATCATTGATAGAGTGTCTTTTGACACCTCTGAACAAGACTCTTCATCGCTGCTAGAAGCCAAAAGAACGTTCAGGGATTCAACAATCATATCGCTAACAGATGGTAATTACGTATCTGTTTCTGTGATCTTTTGCTTTTTATTGGCTGGTGATTTTTCCACTTTTAGCAGCATTTCATCACATAAGCATCCTAAATTAATTTTAATCCTCTGTAAAAGACGTGGCTCAAGAAATTTTGATTTTGTATCTAGGATTTAGAAAAGTTGCTATTGCACATGCGTCATCGTTTTGCAGGGTTTGAAATTCTATTTTGTATCTCAGCAGAGTGTTTCTGTCTCACCTTGCAAGTCCTTACTGTTATATATAATATCATATATATATATATTATATATATATATATATATACTATAATATGCAGTATAAATATACTATATCATATATATAATATATATATATATAGTATATACTATATAATATATAGTTTAATATATAAGGTAGTGCACGCACGGTTCTCCGATATTTCATAGATGAACCTACCCGTATCCCCCGCAAAAAACTTTAATGCGGATGCAGATAGTGAAAATGCGGATGAGGATCCGCTAACACACCTCTAATATTATATCATATATATTAATAATATATATATATATATATACGTTAGTATACACTAAATATATAGATATAATAATAATATATATATATTATATAATATATATATATATACTTAAGTACTACTATTATTAGATCATTATAATTCGTTTTGAGATATAACCTACCATAATGTCTCAAAAAATGGCAATAAAGAGACGAGTTCATCTCAGTTGATGATTTTCAAAAAAGATTTTATATTTTTTTTCAAGGTGAATAAGATAGCAGCAATATTTTATTATATTAATATATTGAATAAATTTGCAGCTTACATGGTTCATTTACAGAGTACAGTGCTAATAAACATTCTATTGCATAATTAAATTAGTTTGAATTTTATTGCACACTTAAATTAACAGTGCTGTCGTATTTTAACATTGGAATAAAATAAATTTTTAATGCAAAAGTATACAATGCTTGCAAACCTTTATAAATTTTTGGACGATAATTTATATATACTATATATAATTATATATATATATATACATAATCATATAATATAATATTATTATATATATATATAATATTATATATATAATATATATATATTTTAATTGAATAGCCTAAGAATATGTATAAAATTTTAAAGTTAATCCAACTGTCGCATCAAAAATAATATTCTTTCACAGTGTAATGCGTTGGATCCGTTCGAGCATGAAAGCGGTTCTGCAATCTGTATCAGACTTGCCCATAGACTGCTTGTCTTTTGAGAAATAGATCGTCATCGGTAATTGAACCGCTTTTGACGCAAACAGGTTCTCTGAGTCAGGAATTTGTAATTTTATTTTTGTAATCTCGTAATTTTAATATTTTTTTATTATCTTTTTACCAACCGCGTTACAAGATCGCGCTCTATAAGACCGCGTTCTACGAGGCACGAATGTAAAATATATATACTATATATAGATATATATATATCTATAATATATTATATAATAACTACTATATATTAGTGATTACTAATATATATATATATATTATATCATTCTAACTTCTCACCATATAACCGTAATATATATAAGGATAGTATATATAATTATTATATATACTATATAAGTATCATATACTAGTATTATATTATATAAGTATTATTGATATATGATATTATATAAATATAATATTGATAGCCGCTATACTACTAAGTAGTATCGATATATGATATATATTAATAGTAGTACATAGATGATATAAATATAAAGATAGTATGTAATAATGTATATATAATCTTACGTAGCTTAGTATAGTAGTAGATTATGTTTAGTTATGATGAGTAATATAGATGAATTCGCGTATTTATAGAACCATAACAGAGTAGAATATATATATAATACTATATATTTATATATATATATAAAATATAATATATATATAATATTATATATATAATATTATATATATATATATATATGTATATATATAATATACGGTATAGTATAATATATATATATATACTATATATATAATAATAATATATATATATAATATAGTATATATATATAGTATGCTATAAAGTAATCGCTGGAGATAAGTGAGTCGTGTATAATTTATATATTTGCATCTATTTTAAAAATTTTATAAATTGAAAAAGGAAAAAATTTATTTTATATTCTGCAAGATGGATAAATTTGTAATTAAGAAGCCTCGCTTAAGTGACAATTATGAATAAATCTTGAGCTGAACAAGCACGGGATCATGTGAATGATGAGCTGGTTCATATTTTTAGGTTAATGCAAAGGACAGTGCTAATGCCGTCCCGAGTAGTATTGTCGGCACCTGTATTAATCATTTGAATGTAGCTTCCGCATCTGGCGTAGAACCAACTGTTGAAAATCGTTGTTTGGATATTGGAAATTATATTACTCAAAATAGTATTTCTGATAATCTAAAATTTGATTTATTAACAAAATAGTATTAACAAAATTGCTCAAAATAGTATTTCTGATAATCTAAAATTCAAAAGGGCTTTCTCTTGTAGCGATTTGGGCGTAAATCAATACAATGCGTGGTTGAGTACATATTCAACAAAATTAAAAGGCACCTTTCTGTAAATTAGTAGCGTGTTTATTAGGCGCTTCACGGCGTCAAGAAGAGGTTGTTGGTTCATCTTATTGTCCAATAGACTTTCTTAAAACTAATAAAGACTTCACACTCACATTGCTAAGCGAACCATCGATAGATTCTCAGCTGCAATAGAGAATGCTGCTGGTATCGCAGCAGAGAAATTCATGAACAATTAATCATTTTAATAAAAAATTAGACTTGAATCATTCTAAATTTAAATAGTTTATTGAGCAATACATTATGCCTGAACATTTAATTTCGAAAAAAATGAGACAGCAAATGTGTTGGCCAATAATTCAAACTCTTGATCTGTGGAACCCATGGGATCGTAGCTCGTTCGAGAAGAGCAGTGACTGGCAGACTTACGGTACAATATTTTCGATTTGTTTAAAATTCAGAGTTGAGAGACTCGGTTGCATGTGGGCTGTGCTTACACTGAGCATGTTACAATCAACTGTGGAATCGGCAATCCCAGAGAAATAACACATCTACATGATGGTCCAGGACAGTGAGCTCATATCGCATGGAGACGATCTGCGGCATGGTTGAACCTAGGTTGTAACAAAGCATTGTGGATGAAGTGAACAGACCTAGTGGCAATACTTTTCACTTTTTCAGCAGTGAAACAGCACAAGCATTTCTGGGGGAGCAGCTGTCATATGTGGCGTTGCGTTTCGAGTGTGATGAGGAAGTTGAAAGTTAGAGAAGAATTTAGGTTTTAATCGGTCGTTGAAAAAATTAAAGAGCTGAAAGATATAGCAGAAGCCAGTGTTACTGACTACCAAGAAGCTTACAAATTTAAATATGAAATAATCGTAGAGTACGTTGGACTTGATTTGTGGATGCTCAACCATGGGCTGGAAAAGGAAAATGGAGTACAGGAAATAATAAATCAATATACAAATTGCCGAAATTTTTTTTCACTTTGCCTGCCTTCTGCACGCTTAAATTTAGTTGGTGTTAAATGATTTGAATCTTGTTCCGAATTATCGCAAGATACTGTGGGCGCACGAGTGTCAACTAGAAAGGGTGTAGTGCAGTAGATGTTTGTTCGTGATAAGCCTCATTGCGCTACGGAGAAACTGAAGATGACTTATACGCAATGCTATATGCGAAAGACAAAGAATGGTCCTCAAAAATAACAAGTCACAGAAAGGTTTTTTATTGAGAAATTTGTACATTTCACGAGTTAAATCCAGTTTTGGAAACTTTTGTCTCCAGATTTAGAAGGTAAACTAGGGCACACGAATCAGACAGCATCTTCAACTTTCGTCACAAACAGAGAACTCCGCTAAATTCATTTTTGACACTTAGTTATATGGCAAGTATTCCTCTACTTTGAGAGCTGTCTGACGAACGAGGTTGAGTCCTTCAACTAAAACTATCACTGGAAGAGGTCACAATCCACGTTGAAAGTGTTAGAAATGGAAAAAATAATAGGACGGAAAAATCCATTTGTCGCGGTTCTGTTTTCAGGACTTTTTTACGCAGTGCTAAAAAAAACTTGCAAGAAATTTTGTTTTTATAGAAGTCCTCAGCATGCCCTGACGTAAGTGGTCCAGACGAAGTGCACAAACTAATCTTTCACTACATGTAGTTCTGTGGAGGGATTTATTTCAGGGAGTATTGTCTCTATTTATACCTAATACCTAGATTCATGTGATTTCGATCGCTCTTGCGATATCACAGATTTTCGGACGACAACAAAACTACCAACAAGTTCTCTTATTTTACATCCCGCTGAGAAATTAAAACATTTAAACCATATCGAAATATAACAGCAAGAAATTGTGAATGATCGTCAAACTATATACAATACTTGAGCGACTTGACAAGGAAGCTGACAGACAGATTAGATCATTCGGAGTATTTCAGCTATTATGGCGAAAATTGCAGAGTGGGCGACCGCGAAGGGAACTGTAGACTAGTAAGAAGGTACGCAATAATGTGGTGATACTATATGTGGAACTGATCCTAAAACATTGCGGCGTTTGTCTTCCGCATAGCTTTGCCCAACGGCTGCGCGTCTTGCATAGAGCAGATTAAAATGCTACTAACCGCTTCCACCAAACGACTTGCACAATTTGAATAGCTCATTCAGCACTTTAAGAAGAGTTAAAACTTGGCTAGGTCAACCATTTCTGAAGATCGATTAAATGGAGTGTTTGCTCAGTGTTCACAAGAGAAAAGGTTTTAGAGTTCGACAGCTCACGCGAAAAAAAACAGGACACACTAAACTTGATAGATGAGTATTACCAGAAATTTCGGAAAAGGAAAGAAGAAGAATTAAATTTTTTATTTTCAAAATAAACAAATAATCTAAGCTGAAATAAAAAACCAATACAATTAGTTTCTTTTAAGTGCTTGCCCCGTCAATCAAATCCCAAATATTTTTCGGCTCGCAAACGTTACTTTGTATAACGGGTTTATTTTACTTGTGATTAAGAGGTAGCACTAAGAAAGGTCACGTGATCATGGAGGCCAGAGTAGACAGCGATCCGTTTCCAAATTAATTTCAGACGAGACAGGATGAGGTGGACTTAGCAGCCTTCAAAGTATATTGACATTTTTAATAAAAATATAAATTTGTATGTGCAAATTAGTAAATCACAGGAGTGCGTTCCATTTCTCCTGATCGAATACCTTCGAAGAAGAAAAAGGAAAAACTCCAATAATCGCTTGTGTAAGTAGGTGCATTGTATATAAGCGATTTTATATAGATCTATTAACAGAGTATAGCCTAGTAATGTAGAGAGCTATAGTATATAGTATATATACTTATGAATATATAATATATTAATTAGTAGTTTATATACACAGTATAAATATACTATATATATATATTAAGTATATATAGATATTAATAATGGGTAATTACTTTTCAAAATTTTATTATACTAATAGTAATAGTAATGAATAAGCATATATATATACCTAACTATATATATATATATAATATTACTATATAATAGATATAATAATATATATTATATATATATAGTAATATATACGTATATATAAAGTAGTATCCAGTAATATATTGCTTGCTTTGAAATCGATTTAAAAAAAAAAAATCTGGCCCCCCTTAAGAATTTATCCTGTCCGAGAGGAGCGCACCATAGTATAAGATATTCTTAAAGGATAATAGCTATAATAAATAGTATAGTATAATACTCATATAATTAATATATAAGATAACAGCATAATATATATACCATATCTGATAGATCAGTAGAGTAATTTAATATACAGTAACTATCTAGTATATATATATATAATACTACGTGATATAATCTTATGTCATTAATAGAGTCACATCACTATAAGTACGCTCACTAATGAGTAATGAATCATAACTGTTAGTGAGATATAGAAATATTTATATATAAATAACTATAACTTTTTCTAGGTATAATGAATGTATATATAATATATAATTATATATATAATATACTATAGTATTATTATCTAATATAAATATAGAAGTATCATATAATATAGATCAATTTTTAATTCAACACTTTCAAAGAGATAAACATCACCGCATCCAGACAATACAACACGCATTACCGCATACGCATCGCAGCATCCTCATCTACTTTTAAAGATCCGCCATACCCGCACTCTCATCATACAGTTAAGATCCGAATCCGCGATCGCGCATCCCGCAGAACAGTCAAATATTTGACATCGCGGTTCCATAACTAATATATATATAACTAATATATAATAGTGAATAAGTATATAATACTATATATATAATAAGTTATATATATATATATAATACTATATACTATATATAATAATAATATGATATATATTGACTTAGTAATATAACTATAGTCACCTATATATATAATATATATAATGACATAGTTTTACTATAATTTATTAATATATAGCCTGACTGTCATCGGATTGGGTGTGTTAAAAAACAGAAGAAAAACAATGAAAAAGAAGATAAGAGAAGATCTAAGTGCAAAAGATTGGAAAAGGCTGAAAAATCTCACATAGAACTATTAATCAGAAACGTATCTAAAAAAGATATGTTACTGTTCGGAAGAAGAGAGAAGCGAAGTGCGCCTGATCGACAGTAAGGCCCGAAGTTATTTATTTAGACACCAAGCAGCAACAATGAATTTGTTATCCCAACATCATATACATTATGATATTTTTCCAAATATTTCATAAAAAAAAAGATATGAATTAAAAAAAATCAGATTCTTATAAATAAAAGCAAAAGATTAGTACATTTAGTTTAAACGCAAAAATATTAGACGAGAAGAATGGGAGCAACAAAAAATTCATTAATTCACTCGAATTCTTTTAAAAAAAAATTATCTTAATTTTATAAATAGACAATAGAAGTGGCGTCTCGAAATAATTTACGGTGAGGAAGGAGCCAAAGTACTTATAAATGCAGGTATATTGACTGTTCTAGACTGCGAAATGAATAAAAAAATAATTTGGACTATAAAATATAGACAGCACTGTATTTGTTATAAATGATATATTTGGGATCATAACTTGTGTAGGTTGTCGAGTGCAGTGGTCAATACTGAGATATTATATTGCTGCAAGGCGCTACTTGGGGCTGGAGACCGCCCTTCTGCACTAATTTACTCTTCCATGAACAAGTCGTAAGGAGTCTACCCAAATAATATAGCTTACCCTTGCGCATTGAACACTACCAGCTGCACCCAAATTGGCGGAGGACAGAACCGGTGATATTTAGAAATCAATAAATAATAATATATAATATATAGCTTTATATAATGATAACTAATGAAATCAATGATGATAACAAAAACTACCATAATAAATATATAATAATAAAGGGCTGAATATATAATATATATACTAATAAAGTATAGTATTATAATATAATATAAAGTAACGTAATATAGTAGTGAATAAAGTAATCTTTAACTTCAAACTTCACAAGAAGAGTAAAACAAAGTCCCGACACGTCATGGCCAGCTCCCCGCATCCCTGCATTGGCGTACCTTAAGTATCCGCATGCCGCCATCCGCATCCGCACCGCATCCGCACCGCATCCGCACCGCATCCCCGCCATCCTGCAAACAGTCAAATTTTGCACCATCCGGTCCATCCGTGAATTGATATATAATATAGTCTATACTAGGATATATTCTATAAATTCATAATATATATAGACCTATAGTACTATAATTTTACTACTATAATATAATTATATATATAACGTAAGTATATATATATGATAGATATAATATATAATTATATATATACTAATAATATATATATTAGTGACGATACATGGGCGTCGCAGCGAATAAACTCAAGGGGGGGCCAGAATTTTTTTTAGTTGAATTTCAGCAAAGATAGCATCATAATACTTTCACAGTATATATAATAGTAATATATATAATATAGACTATATAAGTATTTGTATATATATATACTATATATACTAATAGATAATGATGAATAGTATATATGACTGATAAGTAATAACTATATATATATATAGTAGTATATATATTGTATATACTACTATATATATATATAGTATATATATATATATATATTACAAGCTTAGAGTGAGAAGGTACTTCACTTCTCATGTTATAAGGATCAGATCCCTCCAGGACCTTTGTTCTGGTCTTTATAATAGAGGGTCAAGGAAATTCGTATATTCAAAACCCAAAATTTTGAATTAATTTGAAATTCCTTTTAAATTTTAATTAATAATTGACTGATGAGGATAAATTATCCAACTAATTAATTACTAAATTTATTTAAATTTATTGAGTTTGAGTTATAGGAATTTAAATCATATTTTTAGACCCAAAGTTTAAAATTAAGATTACTATATACCAGTATGCTATTAAAACTTCATGATTGCGCAACCACGTAGTAATATCTTAAATT
>JABUQX010060014.1:50000-62679 GCA_015478945.1 Trachelipus rathkii | reverse complement strand
TATTACAACACACATTTTCAGTTAA
Source organism: Trachelipus rathkii (assembly GCA_015478945.1). NCBI lineage: Eukaryota > Metazoa > Arthropoda > Malacostraca > Isopoda > Trachelipodidae > Trachelipus > Trachelipus rathkii. The sequence goes on along the minus strand of JABUQX010060014.1, from coordinate 62,654 downwards.
TAAGCAGCAATAGTGAAGATACCAAGAACTATAAAAGAAAGAATGAATATATTTCACGAAGATGAGTACATTTAAATATATAGATATATACTACAGGACTTGGCTTACTCTTATAATCGCTCCACAATAGAAACACTTAAGAACATACCCCTATAGAGATGCGTAAAGACAAAAACCATCTTGTACCTATCTAATCCAAATGGAAAATAAAAAGATAACACAGCGCATTAAAGTAGGAGATTATTGAGAGATCCAGGAAAGCATGAAAATTTCAGAAAAAGGTATGAAGCTGGATGGTCGAGAGAAGTTTTTAAAGTAGATGCTATCAGAGAATTCCCTAGAGACAGCTTAAATGTCGACTATCGCGAGGCTTTAGACGGGAAAAAATAAAAGGAGGATTCTATAAACAAGAAATACAGAAAATACAATTTGATCCTAAGAGTCATGAGTATAAAATAGAAAAAATAGTAGGATCTAAAGGGAAAGGTAAAAATAGACAGTATCTTGTCAAATGGGTAGTATATCCTGCAGAGTTTAACAGATATATAAATGAGCGATATTATGATACTTTGATGAGTTTTCTTTTGCGAACATGGAGAGTGAAGATCATTTCTAATTTAACGCTGCCCTCATCGGCTTCTATGACACATCCGGAAAATAAAATAATAGACTATTACATACAGATATATTGAATCCTATAACTTTGATCGAGAAAAATGCATGAAGGCAGATTAAAGTGAAATAATTCTACGACGCCGAGTATAGAGAATATGCATAATCATATTTGCTTTACGATATTATAGAAAATGTTGATATGTTAAAAATGTATTAAAAATTAACGCTAATATGAGCGACCTCAAACGAGCAAAAAAGAATATTTTTGTGAAAGATAATGATATAAAACGCAGTCTCTATAAATATCGGTTACGATGTGTTCATAGACTTAACACAAACAATTTGGAAGCAAGTCAGTTATGTAATGATTTATTTTCTTGTTAATAAATCCACTAACTAAATAATGCGTTAATACATTAAATCCAAGCTCAGTGATTTGAAGATCTAGGTTTATTTTATGTATCCAGCCTTCAGGATCGCGTTCGTAATGTCAATTACTCGTATGTAAACAAAAAATTTAGAGAAAATAATACCAAACCACCTAAAGATCAACGCGTTATATTACCAACGATGGAGAGATGTCATAAAAATGACGCCGAGAGGTCATTAACAATTTATGTATGCCACCTTCTAAGAATATTTCAAGATTCCTGGTCATGGCTATGTTTATTACAAATATTATGAGATCATTCTGAAGGCATATAAAACAAAGCCTCTTTTAAGATATAGTTGATTTGTTGAAGGGAAAGCAGTTATAAGGTTCCTTAATGTTCACTACTTACCTTTGAGTAAGACCCACAACATAATGGATTATATATAAGAGATGTAGAAGGTAAGCCATACCCATTCACGATTGGAACAGCAGTGTGTAAAGTACATATAAGAAGGAAGCTCCGTTAAATAATAATGGAAAGAGAACGAGTCTTCAGGGGATCAAGAATGCAGAGGGGGTATGGTTTAGGTGGATTTTTTGCTTCGTTGTTCAGACGAGCCATCCCTTTGTTTAAATCAGGAGGTAAATATCTTGCTAAAAAAGCAGCTAGGACGGGTATAGATACTTTCCAAGATATTATGGGAGGTGTCGATCCTCGAACAGCTGTAAAACGACGACTAGCCGATGCTTCTGATGAAATGTTAGATGATGTTAAACGAAAAATACGACGTAAGATGACAGGTCAAGGTGTAGGTCGTCGTAAAAAACCTATAAAGAGGAATAGGAAAGGTCCACTAAAGAAAAAGTGCATTGATGTGTTTACCCTTTAATAATGATGATGAACGACTATTATTTTACATAAACAGTGACAACCTGTAACTATTTTGTATATAAGAAATGTTTAAACAAATCTCTCATCATTATACATTCGGTGATTGTACTAGCAAGATGCATTTCCTCCACCCCTCCAGCCCAGACTGTTGTAAGAGTGAATTGGATCTCTTCTCTGTGAACCCTACACAGATTAGTGTGAGTGAATCCAACTTTATTAGTATTAATCCCGTTCATGCAATCACAAATACAGATGTACCTCTCGATTTCAATATTCCAGGCACTTCTGATCAATATTCTCTGACCCTTCGCATGTGTTTTATATCTAAAGACTAGTAGGTAAACGAAGATGTTCAGATCTCACAGGAACGATCAAGTATCCACCAAAGCAAATTTCATGTATACGTGTTTTAATCAACTTGAGGTTAAATGAAACATCTCTAGGCGCATCAGCTGCAAGTTACCCTTATTGAAGTTATATATTGAAACTTTATTAAATTATTCTCAAGATGCGAAGAGTCTCATCTACAATCATCAGGATATTACAATCTAAAAGATGTAGAGAACATAGGGACAATGCCGTTAAATCTAAAAATAACACGTATGAATATTACGTGTAAACTGTGATATATTCTCTCAGGAAAGACTTATTCTACCATCGTGTTGGTACGGTATCATCGAATAGAAATCTACACCTGAATTGCTCTTAATGTAAAAGTGCCTTTTACGCTACACAGTCCGGTTCCAAACTATCTTTAAATTACTGATGCATTCTTTTATGTTTACGTAAAGTTGAAATGATCTCCCTTTTAAACATATGGAAATAGAGAAATCTCTTTTGACCGATACAGCGAAATATTCCAACAGAGTTGGACTAAAAAATTTTTAACTCTTAACCAAAGTTATCGGCATTAATATACTAACATAGGCAATGGAGCTTAACTCAGAAGTAATATCAGGAATTGTAGAACACACGCATATTCTGGAAACTATGGAAAGTCCCCTTAAATTTACCCATCGGACTAGAGGGTAGTTTACATGTGAATGGTACCTTACGTTCGTGATTTATGAGAGCCATATGAAAGACTCACATTCCACAGGCATCACGGCGCTCGTACTCTGCATCTACTTCAACACTTCTCCCAGGCGATGTTTCAAGCAATGGACATTGGATAGCGTGTATAAGAATAAAATAATGTTGTATATTTCCTTGACTCTCTGCAATTAGATTTTATGTTTAGTAATCATTATGTAACATCTTTTTTAAAATATAATAAGTTCACATATGTTAAACCTTATGTTTAAATTAAGTTGCCAAATGTAAGGTGATATCCTAGGTATTATAGTTATTTATTATATTATTTTTAATTAACTATCTTATAAAAAAATTGTATATATTTTTAAAGCTAACAACTTATAATGTTAACGATTGATGTAAGTTTGCAATTTTATATAGAGCTTTAAAAAATAAAAACTGTTTTCTTTCCGCTTTTTCAAAAGAACTTATTTTTATGAATACAAAATATGACTTGATCAATAGATCAATAGGGGGGGGGGTGGGGGGGGGGGGGGGTGGGGGGGGGGGGGGGGGGGGGGGGGGGGGGGGGGGGGGGGGGGGGGGGGGGGGGGGGGGGGGGGGGGGGGGGGGGGGCGCGGGAGGGGGGGGCGGGGGGGGGGTGGGGGCCGGGGGGGGGGCGCGGCGGGGGGGGGGGGGGGTCGGGTGGGTGGGGGGGGGGGGGGGGGGGGTGGTGGGGTGGGGCGGGGGGGGGGGGGGGGGGGGGGGGGGTGGGGGGATCGAATAGATGAAAGAGTCTATAGTTCAACAACTGGCCATGAGGTAGTGGGAAGATGTTTGATTATACTGATTACTGATTAGTATTGTAAAACGTTAACAATTTAGTAAAAATGACTTATATAGATCAATAGTCAAAATAGATCAATAGATCAATAGATCATGATTGACAGGAGGTAAGGTTGGGTGCGTTCTGAAATTTACTGATTGACTATTTAGGGATGTAAAAATTACAATTTTAGTAAAAAATTTGACCTTAATCATAATCAATAGTCAATAGATCAAATAGATCAATAGACTCATCTAATCATGATTGGACAGGCAGGTAGGTGGTTGCTTGATTTACTGATTTACTGATTTAGGTAGTAAAAACATAGCATTTTGATAAATCATGACTTAATCAATAAGATCCAATAGATCAATAGATCATAGATCATAGCTGAAAGAAGGGTGGTTGGATGATGGTATGATTTACTGATTTACTGATTTAGGGTATTAAAAACGTAAGTTTTTACGTTATGAACATTAAAGCTTAAAAAAATAGTAAAACAAAAAATATATAAAAATAAAAAAAATAATAAATTTAAAAAAAAAAAAAATTAAGTTGAAAACAGTACACGTTTGCATTCTCGTACGATCGTACATGTGGTACTGCAAGGGGATTGCCCTCGCAACCTCCGCGGGTAGGTTCGCGCCTGCGGCCCCTGCGGGCGCGCACCACGCGTCGGATCGCGCGGCGCGGCCTGCGGCGCGTCGGCGGGCGCGCGCAGTCCGCGTGCAGATCGCGCCTGCGGGCGCGCCCCCCGCATCGACCAGGAGCCTGATGACGCTACGTTCTGTATAGGTAGTCTCAAACTCCTTAGTGAGATCTACATCCTTATAAACATATATTTTAGACACAAATATTGTATCATTACATAAATATTATTAACTAAAACAATCGCACTGGTGCCTCGCATTGCTCCAATTGTCAACTCAAACTCTATAGATAGAATCCTTCTCCATTCTTTCCTTTTTTTAATTCTTCTTCCTTCTTTCTTCCTCCTTTGTTTTTTGCACTCTGTGCTCTTTTTTTTCAGTCGAGACCCCCCTAATGAGGGGGCCTAGACACCCCGCACGATCTTATAACCCACATATTCCGAACTCTACGACCTCGATAACCAATATAAGGACACCAACATTGTTGTTATACGACTGTTTATTAACTCGGGACCGCAGTGGCTCCAGCACCGGTGCCGGAGCCACCTCCACAGATTCACATATCAATTTTCTAGCAAATTCAACATCTGAATCCTATCACCAAATTTCAGCAATTACGAACACTTCGATTTTAGAGGGGGGTCCCCTTCCAGGAACCCACGGGACGTAACCTGCGTCTTAGACGAGGTTACCTCCCCAATCTAACACCCTCCAAAATTTTACCCGATACGATAACCCATAACCTGTAATACATTAAGACTCAGAACTAGGATGGAAGAAGCAACCACGTGAAAAATAACAAAAATAAATGATAATAAACATAAATAATAATAATAATAATAATATAATAAATAAATAAAAACATAATATAATAAATAAATAAAATATTAATAAATAAATAAATCATAATATAATAATAATTAGGACGAAATCAAAACACTAACCTGCATGTTGAACATACCGAACGATGAACCGCGAAAAGCAGGACCAGGAAACCGATCGGAGCCGAAAGTCAGAGTCGGAGCCGGATCCTGGGTATGAGTCGGCTCGAAATTGAGATCACTCCGTGATCTCAATTTCTTCGAACGAATAATAATAATAAAATAACTAATAATAATAATAGGATGTGATGTAGTATGCGCACGCGCGCGCTCACGCGCTGACGTAATCTCGCTGCGCGAGATATACGTCATCACGCTCAACATAACTTCCCGTTAGGCTTAACTCATCTCGGTTGAAAGCAAAAGGGTATAAACGAGGGCCGTAGCGGCTACGTCCTCGGGTGACCCCCTCCTTATATAATTCCTACAGTACTTGAAATTTACACGGAATTCGATCTTATCCCAACAATAAGACTTATATATCAAGATTTAAACGCAAAATATCTCTATTACTTCTAATGAGAAAAAGCTGTGAGACAATACCAAACCTGCAAACTACAGTGACCAGTCACTGAACAAATTCGATATATGTCATCTATTATACATTTCTGCCAAATACTAATAATTTACGGTAAAATAAATTATAGTTTTTTTTTTTTTTTTTTTTTTTGCTAAAACAAGTCTGAAGTACTTTTCGCTCATTTTTTGGTGTTTTTATTTTTTAAAATTTAACTTCTATTCACATTAAAATAAAAATTGTTTTTATAATATTTATCGATATATAATCGATATACAGTAAAATCAACAATCATTCAGATAGTAAGAAAAGTAACCCTTTACCTATATAATATATAATATTATATATATTATATTAATATATAATATATATATATATATATATAGTATATATATATATATAATATATTATATATATACTAATATATATATATACTTCATATATATATGACTTGCTAAATTTGTGGCTTCTTTAAGTGAGCAAGCACCCTATATAAGAGGATCTAATTTAGAAAATCCATATTTTGGAAATAAGGTTATTTATTCACAATGTAGATATTCAATGAATGTAAAGTAACAAAAGAGTCACTTCTGTTGAGATACTCTCTCTAGGCGAAATGCAAGTCGCAGCATTTTCCGTGACGTTTTCGAACTTAGCCTCTACTCTTCGTTTGCGGCCAAATTGTGAATCGAAATTCAATTCGCAGCCTTTCTTGAAATCTTACCTCATTCAGGAGGATTCCTAGACGAGAGTATTCTTCTGTACATTTAATTTCTTTGATTTGTTAAATTGCATCTGACTGACTATCTGACTGAAGCAGTATCTCAAAACAATGACCGGGATTTATATATAGTATTTCACTTTACTGTATGCTAAAATTTCTCGCGCAAATCTTAGCATAAGTACGACATAAATTAAAATTTTTTTTACAATGTTATAATGGAGTGCTACAGACTTCCTGCGCTAAAACGGATGAGAAAATATCTGTTAAATAATCTTACAATAAATAATAACTAAATACATAAAATTAAAAGTACTATTCAAATGCAAAATATTTCAATTATGTCCGAAGACATAAGTAGAACATATAAACATTGAGCAAAAAATAGTTACATGAATTGAAGAATAGGTCAAATACGGACATACTGAAGATATAAACATATATACAAGTATTTGAATACATAATAATACAATAATGTTATATATCCAGAAAATAAAAGGTGCAAACACAAGCATATTTAGTTATATCCGTTAGATATAAACAAACAAACAAACATTTTAATGCATAAAAGTACAAAAATGTTAATACATATAATTATTGAATGAACAATTGAATATATCACAGTTAATAGCCACATTGATCGAACCGTTAAATCCAAGGAAAGGTTCAGTATAAGACGTTTCTAACGTATCCATGATTGACCAATGCGCACGTAGTTTCCACAGTTGTAGATACGAGAGAAAAACAATTGTTGACATATTGTAAGAACGAAGTTCGCTTGAAGTTAGTTCTTTATTAAAAATTTCTCTACATAAAAGGAGAGATCACAGAACCATTTAGAAATTTCGAAAGAATCAAGTCGTAGTGGAATCAAAATGAATTCTGCAATAATCCAACTTAAAATGATGAAAGAAAATCCATACCGTAAAGGCAAGTTACATAGGTGGAGGCAAGTTACTTGAAATTAGGGTCCTTCATTCGAAAAAATTTCTTAAACATAAAAGGAGTCGTCACAGAACATTTAGAATTTCGAAAAGGAATCAAAGTTCGTAGTGGAAAAAAAAAAAAAAAAATTTCAAAATTGAGTTCTGACCATAAATCACAAACTTTGAAGATGAAAAAATCCATCCGTAAAGGAGTTTGCTATTCTAGCGATGATCCCTCGAACTGTATAGTGTGAAAGCTCGAAAAGGACCATAATCCAAAAATTTATAAAAATGAAAATTGAAGTTTCGTATTTGATTAATGTTTATTTGCTTGAAGTCATCTTCGAGTTTCTGATGAGAATTATAGTATTATTTTATTGTTTTTTTCTTCACTTATGTTTTTAGAAAGCGCTTGATTGAAGTTTCTGGGTGTCTTTTCCGCGTTCACCCAATTATATAGGTTCGAACTGCTAAGTTGGTGGCTTCTTATGTGAGCAAAGGCACCCTATTAGAGGATGTAATTAGAATCCAATTTTAAATAAGTGATTATTCAACATATGTAAAGATATTCAATGAATGTAAGTAACAACAAAAAGTCCCTTCTGTTAGAGATACTCTTTGTAGGCGAATTGCAAGTTGCAGCCTTTTCCAGTGCGTTTTCCACCCTCTGACTCTTCGTTTAGCGAAAATTTGTGATCGAAATTCCCGAGTCGCAGCCTTTTCTTGAAATTTTACCTTTACTTGCAGAGGATTTTAGAGAGAGTATCTTCTTTATTTACTTTCTTCTGATTCTTGCATTAATTTACGATCTGACTGACTATCTACCTGAAGAGTATCTCAAAATGACGGGTTTATATAGTATTTCACTTCGACTTATGCTAAAAATTTGCTCGCGCAAATCTTAGCATAAGCACGAAACATAAATTAAAATTTTTTTATTTCACAAAGCTCTATAATGGAGTCGCTTACTTACATCCTGCGCGCTAAACACCGGAGTGGAGAAAGTATGCTTATACATAATACATACAATAACATAATAACTAATACATAAAATTAAAGTACTTTCAAATGCAAACATATTCTTAATTATGCCAGAAGACATAAGTGAACCATATAACATTGAAGGCAAACAAATGTATACCATGAAATTTGAAAGAATATCAAATCCGGCATAACTGAGATCTAAACCACTACATACCCAAGCTATTCGAAGACATACTAAAACACATAATTCTTACTACTCATGACAGAAAAATAAAAAGTGCATTATCAAACACAGCATATTTAGTTAATCCGTTAGTATAAACAAACAACAACACATTTAATGCATAATTACAAAATGCTTTAAACAAAAACTTATAGATATGAAACAAATGAATCTATTCACAAGCCTTAAATAGCCACCTTGATGAACCATTAAATCCAGGAAAGGTCCAGTATAAGACGTTTCTAAAGTATCCATGATTTGACCAATGCGCACGTAGTTTTAAAAGTTGTAGTTACGAGAGAAACACTGCTTGACATATGTAGAGACGAAGTTGCTTGAAAGTTAGGTCCTTTATTTGAAAAAAATTTCTTCATACATAAAAAGGAGAGTCACCAGACACCCATTAGAATTCGAAAAGATCACAGTCGTTAGTGCAACGTTCAAAAAATGAATTTCACAATGCCATAAATCCAAATTAAATGATGAAACAATCATACACGTAAAGAAGCTTACATATGTGAGGCAGTTACCTTAGAAACTAATAGGTCCTTATATTGAAAAATTTCTTCATACATAAAAGGAGCGGTCACAGAACCATTTAGAACTCGAAAAGGAATCAAAGTTCCTAGTGGAATCCAAAAATGATTTCTGCCCATAATCCAAACTTGAAATGATGAAAGAAATCCATTCAAAAGCAAGTTTGCTATGTCTAGTCGATGAATCCTCGAACGTAGCTATGTTGTGAAAAGCTGAGACCATATCCAAAATTATTAAAAAATGAAATCTGAAGTTCGTATTGATAATGTTTATTCTGCTTGAGTCATCTTCTCGAGTCGTTCTGATGAGAAATCTATTAGTATCATATTTTTAGTTTTCTTTTTCTTCAATTGGTGTATTTTACCAGAGCGTTGACCTTGCAAGTTCTGCGGTGTTCTTCTCCCGGGTTCACCAATTATATAGGGTTCGACGCTAAGTTGGATGGCATTCTGTTATGTGAGAAGCACCCTATATAAGAGGATGGTAATTTAGAAATCCATATTTAATAAGGTTTTTATTCAACATATGTAAAGATATTCAATGAATGTAAAGTTGTAACAAAGTCCCTTCTGTTGAGATACTCGCTCTTCGTAGGCGAATTGGTAGTCACAGCTTTCAGTGGTTTTTCGAACTTGCCTCTGCCTTCGTTTAGCGGCGAAAATTGGTGATCGGAACATTCGATTCGCAGCTTTTCCTTGAATTTACTCACTTGCCGGAGATTTTCTAAAGAGTATCTTCTGTAATTTAATGTTTTCTATTCTTGTTATTTAATCTGATGGACTATCTGACTGAAAGGTATCTCAAAATCGGCTTATATAGTATTTCACTTTGACTATGCTAAAAATTTTGCCTGCGCGCAAATCTCTAGCATAGTACAACATAAATTAAATTTTTTTTTACAAAGTTATATATAATGGAGTGCTACATATATTTATAATATATATATATATATTAGTATATATATAATATAAATAATATAATATATATATATATATATATATAATATTAATATATATATTATATATATATATATAAATATTATATATATATATATTATATAATATATATATATATATATATATCATATATATATATGAGTATATTATATATACATAATTTTACCAAAAAATTTAGTGCGTGCCAACTTTTATAATATTTCTTATAGTTACCTTACTACGTTAATATTTTTACCTGTTTATCAATTTATATTAAAACAAACAATGTACATCCCGAAATATTTCATTTTCTCATGATAAATATTAATAAATTCTAGTGTCAAAAGGGTAAATAAATTATTACGATGTTTGAAAATGAAGCTATATTCGTAAAATGCTTGAAAAATTTCCGATCGCATTCGAGAGGATGAGGAGAGCGAATTATTTTAAAACTCTTTTAACAAAAAAGCACGTGAGAATAAAGGCCATATAAACAGACAATCTGCCTTACCATCGAAGAATATTTACAAAATTGGTTTAGTTATAGTATCGAAAAGCAGTAGCAGAATCTTAAGTTAGGCTAAAGTGTGTCTGATTTAATATTTGAATAAAAACTGTGGACGTTGTTTTAAGATTTGGGAATAATGTAAAGAAATATGAGAAACCGTTGAGCTTCAAGAATATCACTCGGGATGGCTAAGTTGGAAAAGTCATATTCGGTCATGCAGAACAACCATCAAAAATAAATTGATAAAGAGTCGATTTACGATAACGAGACAAAAAAGTTATATAAAGACACGAAAAGTTACAAAATAACGAAAATCAAAGAGAAAAAAACCTCTTCGCTCTCCAACGATGATAAAATCCATATAGACGAAATATACTTCTAAATTATTAACGATCTTTAAATATTGGCGAGTAAATACAACCACTCTCTTAAGAAATGTAAGATGTTTCGGAAGTATATCGAAAACAGTTGCACCATTTAACAATTTCACAAGATAACGAAACCAAAAACACTGAACAAAGAACCAAAAAAATTATTAACTTTCTGTGTCAGAATCGAAAGCCTCGCCTGTGCAAAGATTCAAAAAAATTAAGAGAATAAAATGATCCTAAATATACATCTAAGCTTGTAAAAGGAAAAGTAAGGAATTAATGAAACAAATACAGAAAACTTAAAAATAACGAATCCCCCCCCCCCCCCCCCCCCCCCCCCCCCCCCCCCCCCCCCCCCCCCCCCCCCCCCCTCCCAAATCAAAATTTAAATAACGGAAAAGAATAGCCTTACATGATTCTTGCCTTGAGCTACTTTGTAGAAAACTTAGTCAAGAAAATCCCAACTACCAATTAAGATTTGGTTGCCAGTCCCAAAGAATAGGAGAATCCAATCTTTAACTAAAATAGTAACCACTAATAATAAGAGCTAATAGTAAAAGAAAAAATGCTAAGTCCGATTAAATTTTACTTAAACCAGAAGCATTCTCCCATTTTTTATTGAAGTGAAATGTAGAAAATTTAAAATCATTTTTAAGCTTTTTAAAGCATTGTATAAAATTTAAAATGTTGTTCGCCATCGTAACCTTAAATATGTATGACAAAATATCATTAATCAAAAATGGAATGCTAAAATAATTTTGATTTTCTAATTCTTTGCAAATAAACTTGATAAAATTTTTTCCAAGTTACTTTACTATTATAAAATATATATATATAATATTTGTATTATATATATATATATATATTATATATATATTATATATATTAATATATATATATCATATATATATATATATTATATATATATATATATATATATTATTATATTATAGAGAGAGTATAGAGATAAAGATAGAGTGAATATGAGAGAGAAGAGAGATAGAGATAGATGAGTAGATTATGATAAATACAATCAAATTTCTATAAAAATTATCATCAATATTAGAAGTTGACTACCTATTTACTAAGGATCTTGTATATTATTTATACACAATATTTAAATCTTCGTTGCACATATCTGTGTGCTACGCTTAGAAGCATACACAAATTCTTCCTGTCCATCATGTAATCAAGACTCTTCAACTATTCTACACTGTCAGCTGTTTGTTCTCGGAAGATTGTTGTCAAAGTTATTTGTATCGTACTAAGAGTGTGTAATTTTTATATTCTTCTCTCTTGCATACCTACTACATCGACTCGCTCTTCCTCTCTCATAAGCATCTCTCATCTCGTACTCTACTTTTTTCTCTCTACATCTATATCTCGTCTCACTACTTCTCTCTCTGTCATATCTCTCTCTCTCTCTCTCTCTCTCTAACTCTCTCTTAATTTTAAATGATCAATAAATATCCATAATCTACAACTAACAAATTCGTCATGCTATCAAGATTTTATACTGTAGAGCCAAAAAAAAATTGAAGAAATCAAGAAGCAATGTGAATATTTTTCGTCACATTATGAGAAGATTAAAAAAAACCTTATCACCTAAAATTTTTTCAAAAAAAAATTGATCTCAGTATGAACAAAATATTTGACTGTTTTCCAATATTTATTGCTGAAT
>JABUQX010060014.1:0-37500 GCA_015478945.1 Trachelipus rathkii | reverse complement strand
CCCCTGATGTTTTTCACAATCTGGGAATCGATCCTGAACCCTAGCAGATGAGAGAGCAAAGTGTGTTGATCCACTACGGCACGATGAGGGTAAAGAGAGAACCTGGAATACTGCTGCTTACAAGCGTCATTGTGAGCGGGAAGGAGCACGAGGAAGTACTGAACGCGTGGATAGCAGCAAGTTATTATTCCCGGGTTCTTTTTTTAGCTGCAGTCGTGGGCGTCGTGTCAAAACACTTTGCTACTCTCATCTGCTAGGTGTCCAGGATCGAATCCCCAGCATGGTGAAAATGCATCAAGGGGTATTATATATAATTAGATATTATATATATATATATATATATATATATATATTATATAATATATATATATAGTATATAATATATATATAATATATATATAATATATATGCAGGATTAAAATCTAGGTATTCATTTGACTAAGCTTTTAAACTTTCTGAATTATTTAACAGCATTTTTTCTTTTAAAGAAAAGTTAAGTTGCAAAAATATATCTTCCCAACAGAGAACTGCTTCTACAATTCTACAATAATAATAATAATAATAATAATAATAATAATAATAATAATAATAATTAGAATAATAATAATAATAATAATAATAATAATAATAATAATAATAATAATAATAACAAATATAATAATAATAATAATAGATAATAATAATATAATAAAAATAAAATAATAATAATAATAAATATAATAACTAATAATAATAATAATTTATTATTTTTTATTATTATTATTATTATTATTATACATTATTGATTATTAATTATTTATTATGTATTTTATTTATTATTATTATTACTTATATTATTATATTATTCTTATTATTATTAATTATTATTATTTTTTAGTCTTATTTTGATTTATTATTAATTATTTATAATTAAGTATTAGTTATTGTTATTGTTACTATTATGAAAAGAACCTTTATAATATTAATTGTTAGTCATTATTATTATTAATGTTTATTATTATATTATTTTAATTATTAATTATTATTATATTTTATTATTATTATTATTATTATTATTATTATTATTTATTATTATAAGGAAAAGAATGAAATTTCATAAACAATTTACAACTACCAATAATATAAAGCAGCAATATGATATAATCTTTTTTAATATGATGATTATGATGATCGTGCTATAATAATAATAATAATAATAATAATAATAATAATAATAATAATAATAATAATAATAATAATAATAATAATAATAATAATAATAATAATAATAACAATAATTAGTAAATAATAATAAATAATAAAAATAATAATAATAATAATAATAATAATAATAATTATAATTATAATTATAATTATAATTATAATTATAATTATAATTATAATTATAATTATAATAATAATAATAATAATAATAATAATAATAATAATAATAATAATAATAATAATAATAATAATAATAATAATAATAATAATAATAATAATCAAATGAAAAAAGTAGCATCAACAATTGAATTAGTATTATATAATATAGTCAATATTAGTTTTGATATTACACTAGCATTACTATTTATTAGTATTAATATTAATATTAGTGGTATGAATATTTTACACTAGTATTAGTTCTAAATGTTTGCAGATGCATTTTTATATGATTAATAATGAATGATAAGCTCGTTAAAAAAAACATGCACATGCATATTTTTAGTCTACTTTCGTCGTTATTTTAATATGAAATCGATGATTTCAGTATAAAATCCTGAAGATAGAGAAAGAGATATTAAGATAGTATCAGACATCAATTTCTTCTACTGAGAATTCTGTAAAAAAAATATATATATGAAAAGGAAATTAAATAAAAGACCTTTAAGAAAAGTTGAAATTGAAAAACTCTTTTTGAAGGCTTGGTTTAAAATTTCGGTTTGTGGAAAATGTTAAACACTAAAAATTTCAAAGAAACTAAAAATAAATGAAAAAGAGAAGAAAAAAGGCGAGAGTGCTAAATATTTACATGTAAAGATTATGAAAAGAGAATTGAAATATAAAAAGTATTAGTTTTAAACTCGTGCAACCCACAAGCAAAGAAGAAGAATGCCTTGTTTCCCCAGTAGGGATCCCAGGGATATGAATTCTAGGGATATGAATTTCAATTTAAATCCTGGTTGAACTGTTTCAAAAAGAGAGAAATGAAAAGAGGTTAAAAAAAAACAACTAAAATTAAAATTTTAGAAATATTAACTAATTATAAGGAAAAGAGTTAAAAAAAAAGCGGTGGTGATTTCAAAAAGGTTTAATGGGAAATATCTAAAGATCCAAATTGAGAGGGTTCTGTGAACCCAATTTTTAAGAGTCAATCGAGAAGATACCTTAAAATTTTCGCAGTTTATTTTGATTTATAAGAAAACAAAAAGATAATTCAGTATGTAACACATTTTTTGTCTTTGGGCAACAATTGTTATTTCCTATTTTCTTATACCTAGAAGGTATGGAAAATGGTTAACATTTCCTCCAAACTTTGATTTCGGGACCAAGATAATGATATTTCACAAACTTGCCAATTCCGAAATAAAAAATTGGTGAATATAATCATTCTCGGTTACGCAAAGTAGAAAAAAACGAAATATAACTCAAAAGTAGCATTTATTTATTCTTAGTTTATGCAACTGAGACATCAAGATATTTAGGAGAAGTGTTTCGAGATTTACGTTAATACAGTAAGTTGCTTTCACGAATCAACCGTCAATTATAGTCTCCAATCATATTTTCGTTATATGATCCTTGATAGCGACGTTCAAAGTCCAGAATATCCTGGTGAAATCACTCGCCATGCTCCCCTGAGTACGCCCCCATATTCTCTTTAAATTTATCAAGATGATCATCAAGGGTATAGACTTTGAGGGACATCCTGCCGCCCATTTTGCCGTCGTTCCTGACCAAGGTCTCAACAAGCTCCTCATAGTTTTTGGCCTTGTAATTCCCATGGAATCCACGAACCACTGCAACAAAGCTGTTCCAAGCTGCTTTTTCTGTCATAGTCAACTTCTTCCGGAATTCCATGCACTCTATGATCTTTTTTTTATATATATCTCATACCTTCTCACCCCTGACCACCTGTCTTCAGGGTTGCCATACTGCCTCAAGGTACCCCGTCACCTCGGTCGGTCTCCTCCATAGATCTCCCAGGGCTGAGATGTTTCAGATTACTCTGGGTTGAGAATTAGAGTGACAGATTTGAAAGAAATGGGACACAGTTTCCGGGGAACGGTTACAATTTGGACAGATGCTTGATATGGTTTGGTTTAGATTGAATCTGTGTTTATAGTATTATTGATCTGGGTGGTGGTCGCATCTTAGTTTGTCCAGGGATGATTGGAATGTTCCGGAGAGAGAGTTGAATTCTGGGGCTATTTCAGGTGGATGTTCATTTAGCATATTGTTAGGTGGTCTGTTTCGTAGGTAGTTTTCGGTTAGGAGTGTGTGGATATGTTTGGTGTATGGTGTGTTGTTTTGAGGAGGTGGGATGTTGTTTAGAATTTGTTTGTAGAATAGTGCAAGAGTGGAAGGAGGTTATTTGAGTCTGTGATATGCAGGACTAGGGATGGCTGTGTGACATGGGTGCTGGGGTGCTAGTGTTTTGGCGAAGAATTGTGTGCCTACGATTTCTAAGTGTTTGTCTTTGTCTATTGGCAGGATTTTAGTTTCTTGGTGTAGATGATGTTGGGAATGTGGAGGGGCATCCTGTTATTATTATGAGTGCCTTGCTTTGTGTTATTTGTAATTTTTTCAAATTATTCTTGGTCAGGAGTGGGTGACATGTAGAAGAGGTGTAATTTAATGTTGGGCAGATAAATTGCTTGTAGATTGAGGTGGTAATTTGTTTGTTGTTAGTGATATCGGTGTCGAATGTGGTTCTTAGTATGTTTAATTTCTTATTTGCTGATGAAGCTATGTTGCCTGTGTGTTTTGTGAAATTTAGATGTGTGTCGAGTGTTATATCCATGATACTGGAAGTTTTGTTTAGGGGAGGATTCAATGTTTGGCTGGGGCTGGTCCCCATTTTCAGCCCCACCTAAAAATGGACATAAAATTCGGACAAAGCGCTCGCCGACACGTTCATAGGAGGGGAAGAGTCATCGTTCATAATCGGGTCGTATCTCGGCACAACTTCGCGAAATCTGCCAATTAGTTTCAATGTAATTAGATTTGGAAATCGGATTGAAATATTTTTCATCATTTCGAGAAATTTGTCGTGGGTGAGAGTGTTATCGCTTGTATTAACAATTTCTAAGTTCTTGATACGATATAAAGGTTCGTGTTGTTTGTTTTTCATAAAAGTCGTTAATTTTATAATGGTATCATACTCATCTAAATACAAAATCAAAGATCTCAAGCGTTCGTACGCGGTGCCAATAGTCCTAATAACCCGAGCGGTTTTAGCAGCCATGGAAAAATCATCGGCTAAACTGTCTGCTGAGATCATATACTTGGTCAACGTCAGGGTTATTGATTCAGTTACTCTGTATGGATTTCGCGTCGCGTTTTCGAGAAGTTCTAGAAAGTTTGCGGAGGATTTTTCTTCGTTGTTTGAATCAAATAGCGGTAAGAGTAGGTTGAAATTTATTTCCTTCGGTCCATGTTTTTCAAACAAATGAGTTAAAATCAATTCGTAGTTCGCCGCAATTCATAAACATTTTTGTTGTTCGCGTCTTGGAAACATGATGTTTCAAAAATGACGTTCATCGCCAAATCTCTCAGATTCATCCCGTTCTTTTCCATTTCGAACTAATCGTCGGTCGAGGATTTCCTGTGTAAAAAAAATAGAAATAAGGCGGGTGTAACGCAGGTTTTTCTTCACTGTAGAACAATAATAACATGAGAAAGTCTTCTATAATAGAATAAAAAGGTATTCCAATTCTTAGATACTGGTCAACCGGTATTATTTTCGACGACGCTGAGCGAAAAAACACATTGGCGAACGTTACTCGACGAAGCCAATCAATGATAAAATATAATGTCAACTTCTTTTTATAGACAAATGAAAAGCGTGCGAATTAAATACTTTATTCATTTGTTTTAGTTTTTAAAAGTTTATTCATTTTTATTTTTAATTTATAATAGGGATGAAAACCAACATTTTATAGATATAGATAAGCGTTTTTGATGATGATGATGACGATGACGATTTAGGACTAAGAAAAGAATTAATAGTAAAATAATATAAAAAATTATAAAGAAAAAGATGTATTATTATCTACAACATAGAAAATTGTATCCTTATATTATTTAGTTTGTTTATTATTTATTTAATTTTTTTTATTTGTCTCCTTAAATTTTCGTTGCTATGTTATTAGTTTTGGGGTAACTGAACATTGATTTATAAAAAAATTAAATAATAATTAGTCTACAAGACATATTCCTAATTTTGTTTATATTCATGTAATTTGTTTTCTTCCGAGTTTTATTGTTTTCTAGTTCTTAAATCATCAAGCTTTTCTATTTTGATAAAAACTCGATTAAACCTCTTATCTTTATCTTTAAAATACCTCGTTTTCAATCCTAATACTTTGGTCATTTCACGTGTCCCGGAACGATCCCCGAAGCGGATCTAAGGGTGTCGAAATGGTCTGAAGAATAAAAGTTCTGACGTTTATAATGTCCCAAATTAGACCTGAAACGATCGAACGGCCGTTTTAGCACCGCCGAACTGTCGTCGAACCCGATTTTCGCTCATTTAGTGACGTTTCATCTGTCCCTAAAATAAGTCGAAGGTCTAAGTCAAAATCGCTCCCGGAAAATCGACCTCCGAAAAAAATTTGTGAAATTCTTTTTTCAAATTTTGACTTATACCTTCGACTTATTTTAGGGACACGTGAAACGTCACTAAATGAGAGAAATTCGGGCTCGACGACGGTTCGTCGGTGCTGAAACGACCGTTCGATCGTTTCAGGTCGTTTTCTAGGGACATTACGAAACGTCACTAACACTTAGTGACGCCATCGAGGGAACTCGACCTCGACACACCCCCTTCGGGAGTCGGCCCGGGACATGTGAAACGACATTAAAGTATTAAGGATGAAAAACCAACATTTTATAGATATAGGTGAGCGGTTTTTGATGATGATGATGATAATGATGATGATGATGATGATGATGAGGATCTAGGACTAAGAAAAGAATTAAGACTAAGATAATATAAAAAAAATTATTATAGAAAATGATGTATGTATTGTATCTATCGAAATATGAATTATTATTCATAGACTATTATTGTTTATTTAATTTTTTTAATTATTTATTTAATTTTTTTTTAGTTAGTCACCCTTAAATTTCCGTTTTCTTTGTTTATTAGGTTTTAGGGGTAACTGAACTATTTATTTATAAAAAAATTAAATAAATAATAGTCTAAAAAGAATCGATATTCCCATAAATACATAAACATTCTATGTAATTTGTTTTTTTCTTACCTTAGTTTTAATTGTTTTCTTATCAACGTTTTCATAATTGATAAAAATCGATTATTACTCTTATTCATATCTATAAATACTCGTTTTCAACTCCTATACTTTAGTGATCGTTCCACGTGTCCCGGGACGATCCGAGCGGAATCTACCGATGTCGAGTCCTCTCGGCTCACATAACTTATGACGTTTCATAAGTTCCCTATAAACACTGGACGATCGAACGCGTTTAGCACCGACGAACGTGATCCAGCAAAACAATTACCGGTTCTCACGCCATGATCCTGAAATATCGAAGTCTAAGACAAATCGCTCCAGAATCGCCGCCGGAAAAATTGTGAAATTTTTTTTCAAATTTGACTTAGACCTCGACTTATTTTAGGGGACACTGAAACTCACAAATGAGCGAAAATCGAGCTCGACGACGGTTCGTCCATACTAAAAAGGCCGTTCGATCGTTTCAGGTCGTTTTTTAGGGACATTATGAAACACTAAAACTTAGTGACGCCGCCGAGGGAACTCGACCTCGGATACACCCCCTTCGGGAGTCGGCCCGGGACACGTGAAACGACACTAAAGTATTAGGGATGAAAAACCAACATTTTATAGATATAGATAAGCGGTTTTTGATGATGATGATGATGATGACGATGATGAGGATCTAGAACTAAGAAAAGAATTAAGACTAAGATAATATAAAAAAATATTATAGAAAAAGATGTACGTATTGTATCTATGGAAATATCAATTATTGTTCATAATCTACTTTTATACATTTAATATTTTTAATTATTTATTTAATTTTTTTTTTAGTCTCCCTTAAATTTCCGTTTTCTTTGTTAATTAGGTTTTAGGGGTAACTAAACTAAATTATTTATAAAAAAAATTAAATAAATAAACAATAACATTCTATGTAATTTGTTTTTTTCTTACCTTGTAATTGTTATTCTTAGTCGGCTTGTGGCGATTACAAAAATCGCTTACAAACCGTTTTATCTATAAAGACTCGTTTTTATCTCCTAATACTTAGTGGCGGTTTCACGTTGTCCCGGACGATTCCGAAGCGGATCTAAGAGGTCGAGATCCCTCTGCGGTCACTAGAACTTAGTTGAACGTTTCATTAATGTCCCAAAAACGACCTGAAACGATCGAACGGCCGTTTAAGTACGCACGAACCGTCGTCGAGCCCGATAATAGCTTAGGGAAAAGTTTTTAGTTCATCTTTGTCCTAAAAATAAATGTATAATGACTGTGATGCTTTGAGCTTTCATCACATTAAAATGCTTTTGCGCATTTCCTTTCTTAAATTTTGACCTCGACCTTCGACTTATTAGGGGGACACGTGAAACGTCACTAAAAGAGCGAAAATCGGGCTCGACGACAGTACGTCGGTGCTGAAACGGCCGTTCGATCGTTTCAGGTCGTTTTTTAGGGACATTATGAAACGTCACTAACTCTTAGTGACGCCGCCGAGGGAACTCGACCTCGGTACACCCCCTTCGGGAGTCGGCCCGGGACACGTGAAACGACACTAAAGTATTAGGGATGAAAAACCAACATTTTATAGATATAGATAAGCGGTTTTTGATGATGATGATGATGATGACGATGATGAGGATTTAGGACTAAGAAAAGAATTAAGACAAAGATAAGAAAAAAAAATATTATATAGAATATGTATGTATTGTATATATATATATATATCGGAATATCAAGTATTCGTAGACAATTATTATTTATTTAATTTTTTTTAATTTAGTCCCCCTGAAATTTCCGTTTTCTTTGTTAATTAGGGTTTAGGGGTACCTAAACTATATTATTTATAAAAAAATAAATAAATAATAGTCTACAAAGAATCTATATTTCCATAGATACATAAATATTCTACGTAATTGGTTTTTTTCTTACCTTAATTTTAATTGTTTTCTTAGTCTCAAATCATCAACGTTTTCATATCTGATAAAAAAATCGATTATAACCTCTTATCTATATCTATAAAATACTCGTTTTTCATCTTCTTTAGTTTCACTCGAAAGAAAACTACCATAAGGAACGCAAAAATTATTTTTTCACTTCTCCCGATAAGTAAAAAGTAACGCAATTTCGTGCTAGGAATGGAGCGTAAAAGGGAACCATTAAGATTTTTTCTATTAATTATGAAATTGTTCACAGAAAGCTTGACACCCTCGGAAGGTAACGAGGGGTGTCTAAGCACCCTACAGCTGCGTGTAGTTTTTCAATATCTGAAAAATCCGTACTTAGTATAAACGAAGCTGGACACGTTTTGAATACAAAGAAAAGAAAAAACGAGCTTTAACGCAGGCGTTAAAGCTCGTCTTTGAGCGAAGAAAAGCCCGCGCAAGACAATCATACGCGGCCATGTAAAAATCTTTTAGGTAATTGCGAAGGAATATCGAAAAACAAAATTATCGTTTACTGTAGTTTTTTGCGATATAGACCCGCACGAAAGGAAATAAATTTGCCCGCGTTTTTGCATGTTTAATCTCTTGATGCTGACGGACAAAGCTTGTTAGTTGAGCGCGAGCATCACTTCGCTCGCTCCCTTTCGCGAGTCGCTTTAAAATCCGTTTGTTTGCGTTTAAACTATCTGCACAAGGTGAAGATGAAATCGTTCCACGAAAAAGCACGTTTAAAAATAATTGGATAAGAAGAACGATAAGATAAGAAGATAGAAGATTAATCACACGCCAAAAAGAATTTACATACTTTATTTATTTATTTTGTAAACAAAGGTAATTATTATAACCTTTTTAAAGTTACAGAAATTAAGATATGTACAAATAAAAAAAAAGCAAATTTAAACGTTATTTCTATACTATTATTATAGCTATTTAGTCGATAAATAATAAACAAATTCCTATAACGTTTTCGTCGTAGAAAAAAAATACAATCTACGACCATAAAAATGCGAATATTGTTCGATGAAATATAAAAATGAATCTTCTTTTGGTCTGTCAGAATAATGATGACAAACGAGAGAAATCGATGGATTTTAAGAACCAACGAGCAATCGTTTTCGTCTCTGTTCCCGACGAATTTCGCATTTTGGAAATCCACAGCTAGCGTCGTTACACGTGTCCAGGTGAAGACGAAGCACGTCACCGTAGATATTTTTAAGGCCGCAAGGGTGATTCGCGCTTAAAACGTGAATGACGACTCTCTTAAACATGAAGCATAAAGATCCGTGTTCCTCCCCGCAGGACATGGCGTGCCCGAATTCTCGTAAAAAATATTTTAGTTGTTTTCTCTTTAGCATTTCTAAGAGAACTTCGGACAATTTCTTAGCATCCTCGTAGCACACCGAGCCGATACATTTCCGAAGTTCAAAATCGAGCAACACACTCATATTCGCGATCACTTTTCGCTGTTCATCCGACCATTTAACTTTTTTGGGGCGAGGTAAAAGTCGGTTATGTTCATTATCGTAATCATTATCGACTCTCCTATTAATCTCGATATTAACACCAAAAGGGGCGCGGGACCTCATCCCTGTAGAACCAGGAACGGTAAATTCGGGAAAGTTCGGTTTCAACGAAGAACTACCTTCGGCGACCTTTCCTTCCGAGAAGCGATCTTGGGTTGAAAGCGCATTAGTGTTATCCGCTAGCGACGTAACTCGTCGGCAATCGTTATCGTAATCACCATCACCACTATCGACGATGTCGCTTTTTCTTCTTTTAGCGTCGATCACAATACCCGAACAGACCCATATTCCATCGGAGTTAGAATCCCTAAATCCGCAAACGTCCGATTTCATCATAACGCGACTTTCTCCTCGAGGTATTATCGTTCTGTAGAGGAGGAAGGGATTCGTAGTACCTGTCAGCGACGAAGCGGGCGGGTGTCTTTTATAGTTACGGGTTAATTAATATTGCGCAAGAATCTGAAAAACATTAAAAATAATATAAAATAAAATATAGTTTTTTAGCATATTAAAAAACGATAGTCGCTTTTTGTTTATTTTGCCGCGTTTCGAGAGCTCGACCTATTTTTATTAACGTTTAGTAATGTCCCGACGAAGAATTATTTCAATAAGTTTTTCGTTTAACTTATTTATCGCTTCGTCGGGAAAGAATGAACATTTTTTTTACATTTTTAAAAAAAATAAATTTTTTGGCAAAGTACGATTTTTTTCTAACATTACCCCAATGAACAAAATATTATTGAAATAGATAAAATTAAATCAATACCAAAAACACGGGATCGGATATAAAACGATCGAAACTTACAAATTTTATTATAACCAAAAAATTAATAAAATTTTTTGGGGTTCACCAACCTTAAAAAGTTTGTTAAAAAAATCATGATTTTCAATAAAGGGAAGAACCAAATGAAATGTTTTTGGTTCGGTGCTCCGATATTTATATAAAAACCTAAAAAAAGAACGTGACTTATGAAAATAGATATCATCTTTTAACCATAAGTGACTCTCATAGAAATTCTTTTTTCTTCCCACCTCGTGTTTATCGCTATAAAAAATAAAAATGAGTTTTAATAATAATATAATAATCAAAATAATAAATAATTCCAAGAAAAGAAAAATGACATCGCGACATCACTGATTTCGAAAAAGAGATTGGAAATAAAAATAATAAAATAAAAAATTATTTATCGATTTTCGGGGGTGAAGAGAGGGCTATAAAGATATATACACGACTGCGAGGAACCATTCGAATACATTTCAGAAGACTTCCTGCACCACCAAAGAGAGAATCAAGGTTCAATTTGATCTAAGCCATCGAAATAGAATCCAACGATATGGATGTTGGTGGAATGATATGTGGGGTCGAAGAAAATCTCACAACCGACACGACTGAAGTTGAAGCAAATCCTAAGGATAAATATGAAGAAGGTGTGAGCAATCCCAATAATAAATACAAAGAAGGTTTTCAGGATATAATGAATAAAATGGACAAAAGATTTATGGATTTTTATAAAACTACGAAGGAGAAAATTAAGAAAATCACCAAACGATAATAAATAGACCAAATAAACGTGGGCGGAAGAGGAAACGCGATATCGAAGATGTTCGAAACAAAATTGCAAAGAACAATCGAAGCTAGTATAATTTATCGATGTATATAACATATGTTTTCATTAATTTTTATTGTATACATTCTTTGTGTTTGAATATTTTTAAATAAACGTTTTATTATTTTTAATAAAGTTGTTTTTTTTAATTTTTACAGTATCGTTTTTTATAAATATGGTTATAACAAACTATATAAATACTCTTTAAAGGGGAAATTTTTCAATCATCTTTCAAAAGGTTGGTTATCGGTGTTTATAAATAAATATTTATAAACAAACTATTTGAAATACTCATTTGACGTGAAATTTTATCATTATCTTTTTATAAATTTATTTGTAAACGACGACGAAAAAAATATCGCCGACATATTCAAAAAAATTATGGTGACTGAACGATGTTTATAAAAATTCCATCATTCGATGGGATATCAAGCAGTAAATCGTTCTCGAGACGGATTTTACGGCAGATCTCTTTGAATCGATCGATTGCCGTAAACACGAGGTCGAAAAAGAACATAACTTCTATGTGCGTTTCTCGAAAAACGCGCGTATTTAAACCATAAAAGTTTATTATTTACGTATCGTTTCATTACTATTACTTATTTTTCGAACAGATCCAAAAAAATGTAAAAAATTTATGATTATAGATACAGAGATTAATCGAATGATATTTTTTTTGGGTTTAGAATCTCGAAATTGTTTTACTAACATACAAAAGTTGGTCTCGAAAAAATAGATATCATCTTTTAACCACAATTTACTGACATTATATTATAGTGACGCCGCCGAGGGAACCCGGCCTCGATTTCCCCCCTCCGAGGGTCGTCTCGCTCCCTACGAAACGTCACCATCGGTAAGTGACGATATTCGCTTTTTAAACTACCGTCCCGTGGCTGTTTAAACACCGATTTAGGTATTCAATTTTCTTGGCAAAGAAAGGGAATATTAATTTCTTGCGATTTATTTGTAATTTGTTATCAGGATTGATAGTTTTAATTTATCATTATACATAATTAAATATTATATTTTTACAGTCTTGGATAAATAATGATTCTACCTTTAAAATTAATTGTTAACGATAAAGGATTACCTCTATAACTGTAGGCGTTAAATATAGTGATACAGAAAATATTAGGATTAATGATTTATTATTATAACATTAAATAAAAAAGAGTTAATCTACGATTTTGCTGTATATAAACGATCGCCGAAATCGAAATTCGTCACAATTATTCCTGACTTCAGCAGCAAACATGTCCGATGAAATCGCGACTCCAACGAAAACTTCATCACCCGAAGAGGAAAAACCACTTCCGAGAGCCCTCCCCACGACAGTCGACGACGTGATTTCCCTTATTAAAGAAGGAAAATGTAAAAACGTAATAACGGTGGCCGGTCGCGGGATATCCAGTTACGCGAATGTTCTGCCTCCAATCACCCGCGATTTTTTCCTCGTTATAGGAAAACGGAAAGGGGACGACCAGGACGAGTTGCCGTCGACGAAAACTATTCCAGAATTGATTAGAGATATTTATCCATCCCAATTTAGTCCTACTCCGGCGCACTACTTTTTTAGACTGCTTCACGATAAAGGAGTTCTGTTGCGACATTACACGCTAAACGTAGATACGTTGGATACGTCAGCCGGGATCCCCGCCGAAAAAGTCGTGGAATATCACGGCTCGTTTCGCACGAGCCATTGCCTTTTGTGCGAAAAGGAATATACGCGAGAATGGATGGGAGAAGAAATTTTGAAAGATATTATTCCAACGTGTCCCCATTGCGAACGTGGCGCGGTAAGACCGAATGCTTCGCTATGCGATGAGCCCTTTTTCCCAGAAAGAAACTCTGAATACGTCGAAGATTTTAAGAAATGCGATTTACTGATAATAATAGGAACCGCCCTGTTCGTCGATCCTTTCTCTTCTTTGGTTCGGAACGCGCCTGACACTTGCCCTCGGCTTTTAATTAATCGAGAAGAATCGAGGATGCCACAAATAAATATAAGCCTCATCGGTGACTGCGACGAAAGCTGCCAAAAAATAGCCGATAAGCTAGGGTGGGGTGAGGACTATGAAAAATTGTTAAAATTAAAATACTTTCATAGATATATGTAATCAATTTTTCCTTCAATTATTTATTGAATGACGAATTTGTAATAGAATATTTTCAAAATATTCATTTTATTTGTCTTGTACCTACCTACCTGTTACGAAGTATTTAAAGTATATCTTCCTCGGGTTTCACGGAGAAACGTAAAATGACCAAACACGAGCGAACGACATTGCTGTTATTCCTTAACGATATCGTTTCAAAATGTCTTATATCCAACTTCCCCAACGAAACATAAATTAGAATTAAATGTCGGGTGTATAGCTATTCGACTACCTCGGTTAATTTTCAGATCGATCGAGTTTTTCGCTCATGGGCAATTGTATGTCGCGTGTTCTCAGGTAACTGATTATAAGAATTTACGCATCTTTCCTGAATCTGAGACAGTTGAGAAAAAACCTAGAAAGGTTATCTATTTTACGCCAAATGTCGTATATAATGAAACGATATAAAAATAATTATTTAAAAGAAGAAGAAGTATGTATTTATTAAAAATATCGATTCTTTGTAGATTATTATTTTTTTGTTTTTTTTTAAATAATTTAGTTTAGTTACCTCTACAATCTAATTAACATAGAAAATGGATTCCAAGGGAGACAACATTAAAAAAAATTTAAATAAACAAGCCGATGGCTCGCTCCTAGCGGAGCTAGACTTGTTCCTGAGCACGTATTACGCACGCGAAGAGGGCTCACTTCGCAAGCTCGAAGAAACCGAGCTGAAAAAAGTGATGATGACGAAATTGTAGTGAAATGCCATTACCGAAACTGGCTGTTTTTTTAAAAGGATAAAATTATGGATATTGATGATATAAAAACCTCATCTTCTGTTAATTATGTTTTCTTATTTTTGGCTTAATTCTTATTTTTGGTCTCAAATCTCTCATCGACATCATCATCATCATATCATTCTCATCATCATCATTCATCATCATCATCATCATTCATCATCATTATACAACATCTTCATCATCAAAAAACAAGAAAAAAATAATTATATTAAAGATGTATGTAATGTATCTATCGGATTTTCAATTCTTCGTAGACTATTATTATTTATTTAAATTCTTTTAAATTACTCTCCCTTAAATTCCGTCTTCTATGTTAATTAAATTTTAGGGGTATTTGAACTAAATTATTTATAAAAAAAAATTAAATAAATAATAGTCTACTAAGAATCCATATTCCGATAGATATCTATAAAATATTCGTCTTTCATCTCCGAGTACTTTGGTGTCATTCATTTCACCTGTAACAGGACGACCCCCGAAGCGGTTCTACCGAGGTCGGTTTCCCTCGGAGGCGTTACTACGATTTAGTGATGTTTCATAAGTGTCCTAACAAACGACCTGAAACGATCGTACGGTCGTTTTAGTACCGACGAACTATCGTGAAGCGCGACATTCGCACCTTTAGTAACGTTTCACGTGTCCTTTAAATAAGTCGAAGCATAGTTGATAAAAAAATCGAATATAAACGCTTATCTATATCAATAAAATATTCGTTTCTCGCCTCCGAGAACTTTAGTGACGTTTCACGTGTCCCGGGACGACCGCCGAAACGGATCTACCGAGGTCTGGTTCCCTCGGCGGCGTCACTAAGATTTAGTGACGTTTCATAATGTCCCTAAAAAAGGACTTGAAACGATCGAACGGCCGTTTTAGTATCGACAAACCGTCGTCGAGCGCGATATTGGCTCCTTTAGTGACGTTTCACGTGTCCCTAAAGGAGCCAATATCGCGCTCGACGACGGTTTGTCGATACTGAAAAAAAAATTTCACAAATTTTTCCCGGAGGTCGATTTTCCTAGAGCGATTTTGACTTAGACCTTCGACTTATTTTAGGGACACGTGAAGCGTCCCTAAAGGAGCCAATATCGCGCTCGACGACGGTTTGTCGATACTAAAACGGCCGTTCGATCGTTTCAAGTCCTTTTTTAGGGACATTATGAAACGTCACTAAATCTTAGCGACGCTTCTGAGGGAACCAGACCTCGGTAGATCCGCTTCGTGGATCGTCCCGGGACACGTGAAACGTCACTAAAGTTCTCGGAGGCGAAAGATGAATATTTTATAGATATAGATACGGTTTCTGATGATGATGACGATGATGATGAATGGGATGATTTAAGACTAACAAAATAATTAAGACAAAGATAAGAAAAAAAATTAGTATAAAGAATATGAATGTATTGTATCTATCAGAATATTAATTCTCCGTAGACTATTATTATTTATTTAAATCTGTTTTAATTTAGTCTCCCTTAAATTCCGTTTTCTACGTTAATTTGGTTATAGATGCAACTAAACTAAATTATTTATAAAATAAATTAAGTAAGTAATGATTATAACCGCTTATCTATATCAATAAAATATTCGTTTTTCGCCTCCGAGAACTTTAGTGACGTTTCACGTGTCCCGGGACGACCGACGAAACGGATTTTCCGAGGTCTGGTTCCCTCTGAAGCGTCCCTACGATTTAGTGACGTTTCATAATGTCCCTAAAAAGACCTGAAACGATTCTACATGGCCGTTTAGTACGAACCGTCGTCGAGCCCGATAATCGTCCATTTAGTGACGTTTCACGTGTCCCTAAAATAAGGCGAAGGTAAAGAGTCAATTAGAAAAAAAAAATTTGCCAAACTTTTTCGGAGGTCGATATTTCGAGAGCGATTTTGACTATAGACCCATTCACCTTATTTTAGGCACACGTGAACAGTACAATAAGTAGGAAGAACAATTGGATCGACCGACGTCTCGCGATACTAACCCCGACCACCTTCCGATCGACATGCAGGGCCATTTTTGAGACATTATGAAAGCGTCACATAAACTCGTCAGGACGCTTCAGAGGAACCAGACTCGGTCAGATCGCTTCAGGGGATCGTTCCGGACACGTAACGTCACTAAAGTACTCGGAGGCGAAAATGAAATTTTAAATATAGATACGTTTTCCGATGGATGACGATGATGATGTTAAATCTGTTTAATTAGTCTCTCTTGAAATTTCCGTTTTCTACGTTAATGGTTATAGATGAACTATAACTAAAGATATTCATGCATAAAGTAATTAAGTAATAGTATACAAAATCGACAATCTTCCCGAGATACATACGGACATACGCCCATACATGCTTCTTTAATAATAATTTTTTTTTCGTCTCCTAAGATTAATATCATAACATCTCAATAGTCTGAAAAAATAGATTATAACCGCTTATCTATATCAATAGAATATTCGTTTTTCGCCTCCCGAGAACTTTAGTGACCGTTTCACGGTCCCGGGACGACCGCCCGAAACGGAACAATCTACAAGGTCTGTTCCCTCGGCCGGTCCACTAACATCTAGTGACGTTTCATAATGTCCTAAAACAAGACCTCTCACTTCGAACGGCGTTTAATATACAACGATATATCAGAGCCCTTGGTCCTATAGTGACGTTTCACGTGTCCATAAAATAAATTCGAAGGTCTAAGTCAAATTTTGAAAAAAAAAAATTCCTTAAACTTTTTCCGAAGGTCATATTTCCGATTAAAAATCTGTTATAATCCTTCACTTATATATAAAGGACACGTCAAAAACGTCCTAAAGAAAGCCAAATTTAATCGACGCAAATCGATGACGTTTGTCCAGATACTTAACACAGCCAGTTCGCACTCGCTTTCAATCCTTTTTTAGACCATTATGAACAGTCAACTAATATCTATAAGTGACGCCGCCAGGGAAACCTATAATAACTTATAATATATATTATATATATATATGTTATATAAACTCTTTTTACAACTAAATAGTAATGATAAGATTAAAAAAAAGGCCTTTGCAAATACAAAACTTTTAATCTCGGTCATTTATTGTACTTATAATTTTTAACTTTCGTTATCCAAAATATTACCGTTCTAAATTCATCCTTGCAATATTTTTAAATATAAAAAATGTAAATATCTATAATTTACAATAACATTATTTAAAAAAAATAATACCCTTGAGTTAAAATAAAACATTATTAATATTAATATACATGAAGCATCACTTTCGACCGACCGATCAAATCACTGACTGGTGACTAGGAGGGCGCTGCTGCTGTAAAGATTCATCAACATCGATCGGGCTATAGGTTAAAGCGTTTAACCACCCCCTCGAAAATATCTTTTTTCGTTTCGTTAAGAAGTTCAATCGATAGTTGTCGCCTAGCGCATTTGTACCGGTCGAGATGTTTCGGGAATGTCCAACCGGGCCTCCCATATTTTAAGCTCAATATGCATTCGACGGCGTCGATGAACATTTCCCTGTAGCAGAAAATGTGACTGATGGTTTTTTTCGATAAACCGTATTCTTCTTCGGCCATTTTCTCGAGGTCCTCCAATGTGAAATCTCCGATGTTTTCTTCGTCTTTGCAAGTTCTCAATAAGCGGCCGTTAAAATAGGCGGTAACTTCTAGGTTCGACAAGCGTTTGTCGGAGAAACGTTCCAGCTTTTCTTTCGTGACAGCGACCTTATAACGACGATTCTTGAGGAAGCTTCGGCGGCTAAGGTAGTCCGCGGTTATCGCTTCGACGAAGGGCATCGAGCGAATTTTTATCGTTTTCAAAAAGGCGTCCGTTGAGAGAGTCATGTCGTCGATCGGAGTGAAGATGTGTATTAAAATATCCCCGTAGCTGTTTTTATAGTTCAATTTTCGGAAGGTCCGAAAAATAAATTCACGGCGTATGCTTTTAATAATACGAGCTCTCGTCAGTGTCGACGTCTTGCGACGGTAATAACTTAGAAAAAATAGAGGTTTCATTAAATTTTCAGAAAAAGGTTTCTTGATTTTGAAGCCATCGTATTCGCTATAATAGCCGTCACTCACGGCCGATTCTGGATCTTTCAGTAGGAGGTTTTTGTAGCGCTGGAAGATATCCCATTCCAGGTAAATGAAAGCTGTCGCGAGTATGCATTTCAAAATTTCCAGAGTAAACTCGAGCGGTAGTAATCTCTTGAGAACCGTAAACTTAACCCATAGGCGTATCAACAAAGCTAGATGTGCGACTTTATCGAAGAGGTGAGGGTTTCTGAGAATGCAAAAGGAAGTCAGGGAGCCGAAAACATTCGTTTGCAAGATCGGTTTTACGACTTCCGCCAATTCCGGCGTGAATAGGGGAACGACGGCGTTGAATTTGGCTTCTGCGTCCAATTCCGAAAACGTCGGGTCTCCCTTCCCGCCGTCGCCGCCGAACACCAGCTTATCAGCCCGAGTATTCAACACCGTTTGGCTCACTCTACGGAAGAGATTTCTTCGGTCGCCCACTGTAGCGGTCAGCTTCCAAGGATTCGATTGAGCGGTTTTGTTTATTGTAGCGAATATCGGAAAACCGGGCCAGGGAAAATGGTTAAGGAAGGCGAACTTATCCCTCTTCAAAAGTTCTGGTAAAAGCTCGCCTAGAAGGTTTTCTATCGCGGAGTCGTACGTCACCGCGCACGCGTTTTTATCCAATCCCTCTTTTAAATATTTTCTTATTTTTTCCTTTTCTGATTCCACGATTTCCAAGACCTGCTTCTTATCGTTCTCCGTGAAATCATCTTCGCATCTTCGACAATCGTCGTTTCTGTAGTTATAAGGCGCGGTTTCCATACGCAGAGATAACTTTTGAAATTTTTTCTCGGTCGTCCACTCGTCCAAACAATTAACCGAAGAAGGTAGCACGAATTTTGACATCTTTATTTGCGTGGGAATTTGATTTTTCGGTAATTCTCCGACTAGCTCCGGTAGGGAATCTACCAATTCCCTAAGAAAAAATGCCTGTTTCTTTAAGTCGTATTGGGCTAGGTCAAATTCCGTAGGAGGTTTGTTCAAGTCGGTGTTTTCCGAGCAGAGAGCTTTAAAACCTTCTTTCATCAACAACTTCATCACTTCTACGCAGCGTTTTATTTTACTGCTCTCGTCAGGCAGATTGTTTTCTAGATTGATTTCCGAATGTAGTTTCCATCGTTGAAACATTTTCTTCAGCACGTCGATGCTTATATATTTTTTTTGGACAACTTTAAGACATAAACGGTAACTGACTCCGGATATAAAGAGCGTCATTTTCAGAGAGGTTGCGATTACCAAAGGGTGCAATTCGGAGAAGATATATTCCTCAGTTGTAGTAATCTTGTCCCGAGATTCGTCCATAATAACTTTATTTTTTTCATCGTACGCCTGCGGGCGAAGAAACACCTTCGGAGTCACGATGATGAACTTATCCTCAGTGCCGTCTAAAACGATTTCTTCGTAGCGGCGCTCTTCTTTTACCAATCTTCTGGGATTTTGTAATTCCAAAATAGAATATTCTTTTTCTTCGACGCGGACGTGGTAAAGGTTTATATGCAAAAAGGACATTTCGTTTAGCGTACTCAAAATGACTATATTCAAAATGTCAAAACGAGAAATCAGAATAAGTTTTAGACGCTTGAAATGGATCATACGTGCTCTTCGCCCGCCTCTTCAAACGCAATGATGCCCGCATCTAGGAGAACACCTTTATATATCTGTTTGTTTTGCAATGCCGATTTTATTACTATGTGTACCGCTACAAGCCCTGCATTCTGAATTTTCTGATTTAATCCAACATTAAACCCAATAAAAATCAAAATACTTTCTAGCACCAATATACACATTTTTACTAATCCTAAATATCAGTGTCAGCATTTAATACAATGCATTTAGCCAATATATAATATAATAGTAATATATAGACTATATACATATATATAACACCAACTTATAATATATATATCTATACTATATATATATACTATACATATATTATATCATATATATAATTACTTATATATTAATTATATAAGGCCTTATACTATACTATATATATAATATATATTATATAATATATATTATATATATATAATATATACTATTATATATATATATCTCATAATATATATATATATATAATATATATTATATATATATAATAAGAATATAATTATTATAATATATATATATATATATATAGTATAATATATATATAATATATATTTTATATATATAATCTCCTCCTATTATATAATATATAATTTCGCTTGGTACAGTTCTTAGAAGCAACAGCGTCTTTTCTTTACCGAATTCTTGAATACATCGTTCTTAAAGATGCAATAGAAGACGAACGTCGGCTGTGAGAGCACCTAAAACTCCCAAGCTTCCTCCATTTCTTATCAACTATATTTCTTAGAAGAGCAAAGATGGCAAGTTCTAACGCAATTGAGAGCCTCTTTCGTTGACCACCTGACAGATTGAAAAGGAGATTTTCTCTCGTTGGTGTATTTGAAAAACAACGTGCGCGGCTTTTGCTTTTCGATTCTCATCACCGCCACATCGTCGAGATTCACGGTTTCATCTTCCGTAGTTCTCTTCAAGCTTATCCCGATGCTCCTTCTCAGATCGTTGAAATCGCCGTGGTTCATTCGGCGTATCGCGCAATGCTCACTACCGGCCGCTATTTGCGCATTTTTTATTAGCGATATATATTGATCCGGGAAGTGGACGGGATTTGATTTCAACTCGTTTTCTATCAGTTTGTTAAAGTACGAAATGATATAAAATTCACCCACGCCCTTGATATGACCTTTTCTTGAAAATCTGTGCGTTATAGATTTAACCCGAAGCTCGGAACAAGCGAAAACGTAGGAAGAGACGAACGATAAAAACGTTTCGATGTCGTGGAATCTAAGAGAATAGAAAACCAGTTCGATCTCCTTACCTTCTTCGCCTTCCGCGGCTTTTTCCTCGATAAATTTTAGAAGGCTGGAAGCGGCCTCCGACGCAGAACCGGTTCCTTCGCCCTCGTGCCAAATGTAAAAGCGCGCCGAACTACTATTCCGTTCCCAAACCGAGAAATTATAAAAATCCATTTTGGGAGCGTAATAAAGCGACGACGAGGCCGAGTCCGAAGCGGCATCTTCGTCGTTCGGAAACGACAGCGCGTCTTGCATATTGTAGTACGCAACGACGTAATGAGCGTTATCCTCGGCCCTTTTTTCATCGTTCCTTTTGTTCTTGTCCAATAATTCTTCTTCCCTCGTGTGAGTTTCGAATATATATTTCATTTTTTCTTTTTCTTCATCCGCGGCTATATTATACGCGTGACATTCTTCGCACCGATCGTTTTTCGGAGGAAGGGTGGATATTTTGAATTTTCCCCTGAATGTTCTTAGGTACGTTTTGTAGCTACCGAGAGGGCGTTCTCCGCCATCAGACGATTTTTTGTCGCGGTATTCGTTCACGTAGTCTCGATGCAATTGCTTTACGGTTTTGCCTTTACGCATATAAAGCCTCGTCTCCGATCCTTCGGCGCCGGCGTGGCCCGATATCCTCGCGGCGCAAAGACCATCGATTTTCGGGATAGACTCGATATGTTCTCGAATGTCGTCTTGGATAGGGTTAACCGATCTTTCGCGATTATTACATTTTCCTCGCAAATCTTCGGCGATAAACCCGCCTTTACGTTCTTTCCTTTCGATCACCGTTCTGATGGGTCTATCGGTAATTTTGAAAGTTTTCCTGAAAAAATCCTTACAAACGCGAATTCGATCGCCGTCGCATTCGATGTAAAATGCGTTTCTCACGCGCCTTTTACGTCCATCCGCGTCTAGGGGGGCCTCGAGATCGTCGTCGTTACTCGAACGAACGGGCTCGATGAGAGAGGCGATGAATTTCCACTGAAGCGCGACGTTCGCGTATTTGCGATACTTATTTAGAGCTTCTCTAGCGAATTGTGGAGGTACGCGATTGGAACATTCCAATCTGCATTTCGGCTGACAAGTTGATTTCATCTCCTCTTTCCCTGAAATAAAAAAAAACCATGAACTCTTATCGCCATGAAAGTAGGAGGAAAAGGCTCGCGAGTGATTTTTTATAGGGATCGTAAAAATACTTTAATATCTTAATTAACATAACGATTTGGAGTTATCGATATTTAGTGACGATATTCAAACGTGTCCCGGGACGATCCCGAAGCGGACACTATCGGTCTGTTCCCTCGGCCTCTCACTAAGTTGGTCGTGACGTTCGTATGTCCTAGAAACGACCTGAAGCATCGACGGCCGTGGTTAGTACCGACGCACACACACAATCGCTCGTTTGTGAACAACATAACACACATAGCCGCCGGTCGATGTCAAACTAACTTTCGGAAAATCGACTTCGAGGAAAATTTGGGACATCTCTTTTTTCGCATATTTGACTGACTTCTCTATGTTAGGCACGCGGTGAAACGTTCAAAATGAGCTCGACGACGTTCGTCCTCACTCGCATATAATTAGAAACGTTTTCTGGTGTTTTGCAGGACTCTAAGAAACGACACTAAATACTAGTAAACCGCACCGAGGGACCCGACGCGGAACCCACCCCCCTTCGCGAGCTCGTCCCGGAACGACACGTGAAACGCACTAAAGGTTAGGTGAAACGAACTACATTTTGATATAACATTATTTATAAAAGCCTACAATTCTTTCCTTCATAAGAACAATTCACAATTATAATAAGGTAACTCGGCTTCATACTTTTGAACACTTTCATTTTATTCTGATTTTGTCAAGTACAGTGTTTTCAATATCTGGCGATTGCTCAAGTCCTGTGGATTTCTAATTTACTCACTAATATAATAATAATAATAATAATAATACATTCCTCCTACTTAAAATTAGCATATACCTATAAGAATAATAATAATAACAGTAATAAAAAAAAGGCAAACAGTTACAATTAATTGCCTTATAATGAAAAGATATCAAATAAAATAATTGAAAATAGATGACAATAAATACTACCCGTTGCTCTAAGTCGACTTGAACTAATAACATAATTATCTTATAAAACGCTCACGCCAAACAATATCGACATATCACAGTTTCACACACCATTCGATACAAGTTCCGTTTTCAAAACTTTCCTTGTGTTCAGTGATCTCAATTTTGCCTCGTTCATTATTTTCACGTTCCGTTCCAAGATCTTGCGAATGCTCCTGTCCTTTCGATTTTTCGGCATCAAACTTTTGAGAAACACTTTCATTTTTTTCGATTTTGCCAAGTACAGTATTTTCAACATCTGGCGATTGCTCAAGTCCTTTCGATTTTTAATAATAATAATAATAATAATAATAATAATAAAAAAGGCAACTTTAAAAATAATATGAAAATATGAAAAGATATTAATAAAATGA
Source organism: Trachelipus rathkii (assembly GCA_015478945.1). Taxonomy (NCBI): domain Eukaryota; kingdom Metazoa; phylum Arthropoda; class Malacostraca; order Isopoda; family Trachelipodidae; genus Trachelipus; species Trachelipus rathkii. The sequence continues at coordinate 13,683 of JABUQX010060014.1, read as the reverse complement.
TTGAAAATAGATGACAATAATACTACGTTGCTTAAAAGGTGAATATGAATATAACATAATATTATTTATAAAACGTACAAAACAATATTCATCATCATAAGAGAAAAAATATCATAGTTTACACACCATTCGGTAATTCCGTTTCAAAATTTTGAGCACTTTCATTTATCTCAATTTTGCCGCGTTCATTATTTTCACGTTCCGTTCCAAGATCTTGCGAATGCTCCTGTCCTTTCGATTTTTCGACATCAAAATTTTGAGAAACACTTTCATTTTTCTCGATTTTGCCAAGTACAGTATTTTCAACATCTGACGATTGCTCAAGTCCTTTCGATTTTTAATAATAATAGTAATAATCAGAAAAATAATAATAATAATTATATTAATAATAAAAATATTATTTATAAAACGTACAAAACAATATTCATCATTAGAGAAAAAATATCACAATTTACCCACCATTCGGTAACTCGGCTTCATAATTTTGAACACTTTCATTTTTCTCGAGTTTGCCTCGTACAGTATTTTCAAGATCTGGCGAATGCTCATTTTTTTCACGTTCCTTTTCAAGATCTCGCGAATGGTAAATTTGAACACTCCCGCCTCGTACAGTATTTTTACGTTGCTTTCCAAGATCTCGCGAAAGCTCAGGTCTTTCATATTTCTTTCGGGCGACGCGTTGATAACCATAGGAAGCGTTCTTTGGAAGAACACCTGCAAACTCGATCTATCACTAAAACGCGTTTATTTATTTTCTGTTTACTGCCTTTTACCGAGTATCTATAAATACCCCCCAAAAAATTCGACTTTCACGTCCCGAGTTTCAAACTTCCCTCTCCTCGTACGCAGTTCGATTAACGTTACACCACGAGACTAAGTTATAAGATACACGCAAAGGTCCTCTCGCCAATATAACGTGATTTGTTTCGAGCGAACTGCGCCTCTGATACTTTATCCTCTATTTTGAGAGTTTTCTTGAAGAAACTTATGCTGTAAATACATATACAAAAAAATAACACTCATGACACACACCTTTCTCTGTTTAATCATTTTCACGTTTGAAATACATCCCTGATGCGTTTCGCGACGGAAATCTTTGTCGTGGTTCATTTGGCTCGCTTTCCAAAAAATTCATCAAGGTTATTAATTTACCGCATTATTAGTGGAAAATTACAGGAATATTACTTGAAAGATAAGGATATAGTCAAAAATGGATGCTAGATACCGGTAGTAAGATTAGTCGCTTATGTTTAGGCAAATAACCCCTTCTAATACATCTGGTTTTTACGTTCCCATGATTTTTCACCGTGAAACGCACTCAATACCAGATAAATATTGAATGAAGCGTACCTATATTTATAGAGATTATTAGTAAGATCATATACAATATATACATACCGCGCTCTTCTCTTATGCAACTACTAAACAATTGTATATTCTGTTGATATTTTGAAAGTTTAGTTGTTTTCTGTATCTGGTGGGCGAAAAAAATGCTCTCTCAAAAAAACCGCAGAGACGCTCAAGAGACCCTCGGGGACAGGTCAAAAAGATCACAAAAATCGAGCTCGACGATAGGTCGGTAGTACTAAAACGGCCGGTCGAACGTTTCAGCCCGTTTTTTAGGACATTACGAAAAAGCGACCTGAAACGGGTCGAACGGGCGTTTTAGTACGAACGAACCGTCGTCGAGCTCGATTTTCGTTCACCTCGTGACGTTTCACGTGTCCCTAAAATAAGTCGAAGGTCTAAATCAAAATCGCTCTCGGAAAATAGACCTGCTGGAAAAATTTGCGAATTTTTTTTTTCAAAATTTGACTTATACCTTCGTCTTATTTTGGGGACACGTGAAACGTCACTAAATGAGCGAAATTCGAGCTCGACGATAGTTCGGTAGTACTAAAACGGCCCGTTCACCGTTTCGGGTCGTTTTTTAGGGACATTACGAAACGTCACTAAATCATAGTGACGCCTCCGAGGGAACTCGACCTCGGTAGATCCGCTTCGGGGATCGTCCCCTGACGCGTGAAACGTCACGAAAGTATTGGGAGATAAAAAACGAAGATTTTATAGATATAGATAAGCGGTTACAATCTATTTTTTTTAACTATGAAGACGATGATGATTTAAGACTAAGAAAAGAAATAAGACTAAGGTAAGAAAAAAAATAATTATTTACAACATGTATGTATATATAAATGGGAATATCGTTTCTTTGTAGACTATCGATCGGGATGTCAATTCCTCGTAGACTAGACTAAGAAAAGAATTAAGACTAAGGTAAGAAAAAAAATAATTATTTACAACATGTATGTATCTATTGAAAAATGGTCGTAAAAACGGGCACGGAAAAAGGTATGTTTAATATTTATAGTATAATATAATAGATAACATATGTTTGTGACTGCAGTATTTTTGCAATAAAACCCACTGACCAAATGGAAACGAAATCGGCTGATAAAAATGATATTTTAAAAATTATAGGAATATAGTAATAGGAAATAGATTAGTTTCGTCACCCATAAACACTAATTAACGTAGAAAACCTAATTTAAGGGAGACTTAATTAAAAAAAAATAAATAATAATAGTCTACAAAGAAATTTATCTTCTATTTCCTATTAATTTTAAAGTTGCCTTTTTGTGAGCCGGTTTTTTATCCATTTGTCCGAGGTGTTTTATTACTAAAATTTTGCAGTAAACGATAATTTTAATCGGGGCATGAGCCCTGGCGCGTTTGTTAGCACGCGCTCAAGGTGAGGTTGCTCCGTTAGGACAAGCCTCGGCTTGTTTTTTTAAAATATTAGTATAGTTACCTCTAAAATTAATTAACATAGAAAACCTAATTTAAGGGAGACTAAATAAAAAAAATATTATGCGGATGGGCGCTCATTACGCGAGACGTACCAATTAATATAACTTTCGTTGGAGAATAGCGTAATTTTTATAGGAAATTTTCACATTAGTAGCGCGATAAGTAAATTTAATTCGAGGGACGAAAACTCATCCTTTGTTATCAAAATACCTTTAATTATTGGCATCTCCGGTGAATATAAACGCGTTTTATTTTATTTTTTAACATTTTTTGCTACGACGATGATTTTATCAGAATAAAAAAAAGTTCCCCTAAAAATAACATAAAGACTTTTTCTTAAAGTTTTAATTAAAACGATTGAGATTCCGCTTATACTCTATATCTTCATCTTTTACCTATTTTTTTTATCTCAAATTATAATAATGTCGTTTCACGAGTGGGACTTTCGTTTAACGCGCTGGTTTCGTTCAATTTTCGATGCGATACCTATGCGAGAAATTCCTGTGTAATTTATATTTAGAAATAAACGCCACATTATAATGTTCATTTTATTTAAATTACACTTTCCAAATAATAATTTTAATACAATCTAGCTTTTAAAATATATGTTGAATTTAATTTATGAACTAGGCAAAATTTTAATAAATTGTAATACTATTCGTATTATTTAACTTATACTTTGCTTATTAATAAAAAAACAAGCTTTGTAAATATATTTTGATTTTAATTTTCACCCTATTATTATAAAACGTTACCTTTCTTTGTATTTTGACGGGCGGGCGTAGGGAAGCGTCAATTTCCGCGTCTACATTAACTATGATACCTCACTATCAAAAAACTCTTTCTTTTATAGGCGGAAATTGTTACGTCATTAATAGGCAAAAATTATTTTAAAAAACAAATTTATCCATTTTAATTAAATTTTTCTTACGTGATTATGCGACAAATATAATTCAAAATATACAAGCCAAGGCTTGCTATGAGAACTAGATGACCTATGAAATAAATTAATTATAATCTAATCAACATTGAATCGTCATTATATTATATTGTGGTTTTTGGGGGAAACAAAAAATTTTTCTATAATAAATTAATTTAAGAGGTACTTACAATAATTTTTTTTCCTATTATTTTTTTTAAAAAAAAATACAGTGTCATATCTCAACGATTAATTTATTATAGAAAAATTTTTTGTTTCCCCCAAAAACCACAATATAATATAATGACGATTCAATGTTGATTAGATTATAATTAATTTATTTCATAGGTCATCTAGTTCTCATAGCAAGCCTTGGCTTGTATATTTTGAATTATATTTGTCGCATAATCACGTAAGAAAAATTTAATTAAAATGGATAAATTTGTTTTTTAAAATAATTTTTGCCTATTAATGACGTAACAATTTCCGCCTATAAAAGAAAGAGTTTTTTGATAGTGAGGTATCATAGTTAATGTAGACGCGGAAATTGACGCTTCCCTACGCCCGCCCGTCAAAATACAAAGAAAGGTAACGTTTTATAATAATAGGGTGAAAATTAAAATCAAAATATATTTACAAAGCTTGTTTTTTTATTAATAAGCAAAGTATAAGTTAAATAATACGAATAGTATTACAATTTATTAAAATTTTGCCTAGTTCATAAATTAAATTCAACATATATTTTAAAAGCTAGATTGTATTAAAATTATTATTTGGAAAGTGTAATTTAAATAAAATGAACATTATAATGTGGCGTTTATTTCTAAATATAAATTACACAGGAATTTCTCGCATAGGTATCGCATCGAAAATTGAACGAAACCAGCGCGTTAAACGAAAGTCCCACTCGTGAAACGACATTATTATAATTTGAGATAAAAAAAATAGGTAAAAGATGAAGATATAGAGTATAAGCGGAATCTCAATCGTTTTAATTAAAACTTTAAGAAAAAGTCTTTATGTTATTTTTAGGGGAACTTTTTTTTATTCTGATAAAATCATCGTCGTAGCAAAAAATGTTAAAAAATAAAATAAAACGCGTTTATATTCACCGGAGATGCCAATAATTAAAGGTATTTTGATAACAAAGGATGAGTTTTCGTCCCTCGAATTAAATTTACTTATCGCGCTACTAATGTGAAAATTTCCTATAAAAATTACGCTATTCTCCAACGAAAGTTATATTAATTGGTACGTCTCGCGTAATGAGCGCCCATCCGCATAATATTTTTTTTATTTAGTCTCCCTTAAATTAGGTTTTCTATGTTAATTAATTTTAGAGGTAACTATACTAATATTTTAAAAAAACAAGCCGAGGCTTGTCCTAACGGAGCAACCTCACCTTGAGCGCGTGCTAACAAACGCGCCAGGGCTCATGCCCCGATTAAAATTATCGTTTACTGCAAAATTTTAGTAATAAAACACCTCGGACAAATGGATAAAAAACCGGCTCACAAAAAGGCAACTTTAAAATTAATAGGAAATAGAAGATAAATTTCTTTGTAGACTATTATTATTTATTTTTTTTTAATTAAGTCTCCCTTAAATTAGGTTTTCTACGTTAATTAGTGTTTATGGGTGACGAAACTAATCTATTTCCTATTACTATATTCCTATAATTTTTAAAATATCATTTTTATCAGCCGATTTCGTTTCCATTTGGTCAGTGGGTTTTATTGCAAAAATACTGCAGTCACAAACATATGTTATCTATTATATTATACTATAAATATTAAACATACCTTTTTCCGTGCCCGTTTTTACGACCATTTTTCAATAGATACATACATGTTGTAAATAATTATTTTTTTTCTTACCTTAGTCTTAATTCTTTTCTTAGTCTAGTCTACGAGGAATTGACATCCCGATCGATAGTCTACAAAGAAACGATATTCCCATTTATATATACATACATGTTGTAAATAATTATTTTTTTTCTTACCTTAGTCTTATTTCTTTTCTTAGTCTTAAATCATCATCGTCTTCATAGTTAAAAAAAATAGATTGTAACCGCTTATCTATATCTATAAAATCTTCGTTTTTTATCTCCCAATACTTTCGTGACGTTTCACGCGTCAGGGGACGATCCCCGAAGCGGATCTACCGAGGTCGAGTTCCCTCGGAGGCGTCACTATGATTTAGTGACGTTTCGTAATGTCCCTAAAAAACGACCCGAAACGGTGAACGGGCCGTTTTAGTACTACCGAACTATCGTCGAGCTCGAATTTCGCTCATTTAGTGACGTTTCACGTGTCCCCAAAATAAGACGAAGGTATAAGTCAAATTTTGAAAAAAAAAATTCGCAAATTTTTCCAGCAGGTCTATTTTCCGAGAGCGATTTTGATTTAGACCTTCGACTTATTTTAGGGACACGTGAAACGTCACGAGGTGAACGAAAATCGAGCTCGACGACGGTTCGTTCGTACTAAAACGCCCGTTCGACCCGTTTCAGGTCGCTTTTTCGTAATGTCCTAAAAAACGGGCTGAAACGTTCGACCGGCCGTTTTAGTACTACCGACCTATCGTCGAGCTCGATTTTCGCTTATTTAGTGACGTTTCACCTGTCCCCAAAATAAGACGAAGGTTCTTTTCTTAGACGGTCGTCCCCTTCCTTTTGAAACACCTTATTTTTTCGAAGAAAGAAATAAATTTATATCAGAATAACAATTGTTTATAGGCATATTTTTTTTAATATTTTAATCCCTTACATTCAGTTTTCTATAAAAATTAAGTTTTAAATGAAACTTGACTAATAATTTTTATAAATAAATAGGTACGCTTCATTCATATTTATCTGGTATCGAGTGCCGTTTCACGGTGAAAAATGATGAACGTAAAAACCTAGATGTATAAATTTATTTTCGCCTAAACATAAGCGACGTAATCTTACTACGTATCGTTTTGTCTTTATTTCTAGTTTGCAACATGGGGCCTCTCTGCAATAAAAATTGTCACTTCGACTGTGCCAACACCATAAACACGATCGCGATAAAAAAAAATCTTTACGAGTTTTTGAAAGCGAGCCAAAATAACCAACGACAAAGATTTCTCGCGAAACGCATCAGGGGATGTATTTCAAAAACTGAAAATATAAACAGAGAAAGGTGTATAAATAGAGGATATTTCTTATCGAATCTCAGCGAATGTGTTAGAGTGTGTAAGACTTTCTTCAAGAAAACTCTCAAAATAGAGGATAAAGATATCAGAGCCGCAGTTCGCTCGAAACAAAGAACACGTTATATTGGCAAAGTGTATAATCCCCTTTGCGACGTAAAATGCCGTCTTCTGTGCGCGATTAACGTAAATCGAACATGCGTACGAGAAAATTTCGAAAAGTATTTGAAACTCGGGGACGTGAAAAGTCAGGAAATATTTTTGGGGGGTCTTATCAAAAAATTCAGGCCCAAATATAGATATCCGGTAAAAGGCAGTAAAAGAAAATTAAATAACGCGTTTTACTTGCTTGTCAGTGAAGATAGAATTCGAGTTTGCAGGTGTTTCTTCAAGAACGCTTTCAATATCACGGATGCGGTTATCAACGCCGTCGCCCGAAAGAAATATTCGGAAAGACCTGAGCTTTCGCGAGATCTTGGAAAGCAACGTAAAAATACTGTACGAGGCGGGAGTGTTCAAATTTACCATTCGCGAGATCTTGAAAAGGAACGTGAAAAAAATGAGCATTCGCCAGATCTTGAAAATACTGTACGAGGCAAACTCGAGAAAAATGAAAGTGTTCAAAATTATGAAGCCGAGTTACCGAATGGTGGGTAAATTGTGATATTTTTTCTCTAATGATGAATATTGTTTTGTACGTTTTATAAATAATATTTTTATTATTAATATAATTATTATTATTATTTTTCTGATTATTACTATTATTATTAAAAATCGAAAGGACTTGAGCAATCGTCAGATGTTGAAAATACTGTACTTGGCAAAATCGAGAAAAATGAAAGTGTTTCTCAAAATTTTGATGTCGAAAAATCGAAAGGACAGGAGCATTCGCAAGATCTTGGAACGGAACGTGAAAATAATGAACGCGGCAAAATTGAGATAAATGAAAGTGCTCAAAATTTTGAAACGGAATTACCGAATGGTGTGTAAACTATGATATTTTTTCTCTTATGATGATGAATATTGTTTTGTACGTTTTATAAATAATATTATGTTATATTCATATTCATCATTGGAGGAACGTAGTATAATACCAATAGTCATCCTATGACCAACACCCTATATAACTATATTCAATGATTCACACCTCATATACCTCTAACAGTTCGAGCCACTATACTTCTACACCTCTCATCAATCACTTCATTATTCATTATTAACATCGAAAGCACCTCTCGAGCAAATCGCCAGATGCTTGAAATACAAAATGTTACTGGCAAACAAATCGAACAAAAAAATGCAAAGTGTTCTCTTCAAAAGTTTTCGATGCCGATTGAAAAAATTACAGATTCTTCCGATTTTTGATGCCGATTCAGATACATCGTACCATCAATGAAAAAACAAAAATGACGACTGATATATGCCCCAGTGCAGCATTTTGAAAGTGGGAATCGTGCTAATCCCACATCTGTGTTATATATCGCTCTTTAAAAATAGATACATATGCTCCTTATGTACTCTACTGGGACAGTAGAGTACATAAGCCATGTATTTTGTTTTCTATAGTAGAGTACTTAAGGAGCTTGTGTTCTACTGGTACTAAATCTTTTTCCTCTTTCACATATTATTTTTAAAGTTGCCTTTTTTATTTATAATATTATATATATGTATTATTCTATATAACTATATTAGTTACTCTTTATATACTTACCATACTATCTATAATAATCTATTATTATTGCTTACTATACACAATTATTCTATCCACCTATTATAATATATATTCCATTAAATAAATCCACAGAACTGACAATCGCCCAGATATATGAACAACCACCTGTACTTTGACAAAATCCGATGAAAATAATGCAAGGTTCAAAATTCTGAAGCCGACCTTACCACGACCACACGATCGTTGTAAAATTGTGACATAATTTTTCTCTCTATAAACAATATTATTTTTACGCTTTTACTAAAACACAGGATATACTCTATAAAAAAATATTCCGTTTTTCCCCTAATACTTTAGTGCCGTTTCACGTGTCCCGGGACGACTCCCGAAGGGGGTGTGCCGAGGTCGGGTTCCCTCGGTGGCGTTACTATGATTTAGTGTCGTTTCTTAATGTCCCTCAAAAACGACCAGAAACGTTCAAACGCCCGTTTTAGTACCGACGAACCGTCGTCGAGCTCAATTTTCGCTCGTTTAGTGACGTTTCACGCGTCCCTAACATAGGACGAAGGTCTAAGTCAAAATTCGAAAAAGATATTTCCCCAAATTTTCCCGGAGGTCGATTTTCCGAGAGCGATTTTGACATAGACCTTCGTCTTATTTTAGGGACGCGTGAAACGTCACTAAACGAGCGAAAATCGAGCTCGACGACGGTGCGTCGGTACTAAAACGGCCGTTCGATCGCTTCAGGTCGTTTTTAGGGACATTACGAAACGTCACGAAACCTTAGTGACGAAGCCGAGGGAACCAGACCTCGATAGGTCCGCTTCGGGGATCGTCCCGGGACACGTGAAACGACACTAAAGTATTCGATAACCCAAAATCGTTTAGTTAATAGATAAAAATATTTTTACGATCCCTATAAAAAATCACTCGCGAGCCTTTTCCTCCTACTTTCATGGCGATAAGAGTTCATGGTTTTTTTTTATTTCAGGGAAAGAGGAGATGAAATCAACTTGTCAGCCGAAATGCAGATTGGAATGTTCCAATCGCGTACCTCCACAATTCGCTAGAGAAGCTCTAAATAAGTATCGCAAATACGCGAACGTCGCGCTTCAGTGGAAATTCATCGCCTCTCTCATCGAGCCCGTTCGTTCGAGTAACGACGACGATCTCGAGGCCCCCCTAGACGCGGATGGACGTAAAAGGCGCGTGAGAAACGCATTTTACATCGAATGCGACGGCGATCGAATTCGCGTTTGTAAGGATTTTTTCAGGAAAACTTTCAAAATTACCGATAGACCCATCAGAACGGTGATCGAAAGGAAAGAACGTAAAGGCGGGTTTATCGCCGAAGATTTGCGAGGAAAATGTAATAATCGCGAAAGATCGGTTAACCCTATCCAAGACGACATTCGAGAACATATCGAGTCTATCCCGAAAATCGATGGTCTTTGCGCCGCGAGGATATCGGGCCACGCCGGCGCCGAAGGATCGGAGACGAGGCTTTATATGCGTAAAGGCAAAACCGTAAAGCAATTGCATCGAGACTACGTGAACGAATACCGCGACAAAAAATCGTCTGATGGCGGAGAACGCCCTCTCGGTAGCTACAAAACGTACCTAAGAACATTCAGGGGAAAATTCAAAATATCCACCCTTCCTCCGAAAAACGATCGGTGCGAAGAATGTCACGCGTATAATATAGCCGCGGATGAAGAAAAAGAAAAAATGAAATATATATTCGAAACTCACACGAGGGAAGAAGAATTATTGGACAAGAACAAAAGGAACGATGAAAAAAGGGCCGAGGATAACGCTCATTACGTCGTTGCGTACTACAATATGCAAGACGCGCTGTCGTTTCCGAACGACGAAGATGCCGCTTCGGACTCGGCCTCGTCGTCGCTTTATTACGCTCCCAAAATGGATTTTTATAATTTCTCGGTTTGGGAACGGAATAGTAGTTCGGCGCGCTTTTACATTTGGCACGAGGGCGAAGGAACCGGTTCTGCGTCGGAGGCCGCTTCCAGCCTTCTAAAATTTATCGAGGAAAAAGCCGCGGAAGGCGAAGAAGGTAAGGAGATCGAACTGGTTTTCTATTCTCTTAGATTCCACGACATCGAAACGTTTTTATCGTTCGTCTCTTCCTACGTTTTCGCTTGTTCCGAGCTTCGGGTTAAATCTATAACGCACAGATTTTCAAGAAAAGGTCATATCAAGGGCGTGGGTGAATTTTATATCATTTCGTACTTTAACAAACTGATAGAAAACGAGTTGAAATCAAATCCCGTCCACTTCCCGGATCAATATATATCGCTAATAAAAAATGCGCAAATAGCGGCCGGTAGTGAGCATTGCGCGATACGCCGAATGAACCACGGCGATTTCAACGATCTGAGAAGGAGCATCGGGATAAGCTTGAAGAGAACTACGGAAGATGAAACCGTGAATCTCGACGATGTGGCGGTGATGAGAATCGAAAAGCAAAAGCCGCGCACGTTGTTTTTCAAATACACCAACGAGAGAAAAGCTCCTTGTTTAAAACCGTCTGTTCGTTACGGAACCACCCAATTGCCGTTAGAAACGCCATCGCTCTTCGTTCTACCAGAAAAGTTGACCCAAGAAAGTAGAAAGCTGGCGGGGACATCCACGTCTGCTCAACATCGACTGTTTCGCGTCCTCTATGCATCTTTAAGACCGATTGACCTCAGATAGTTGCTATAAAGAAGAAACCTTTGCTCTCAAGAGAACTGTTACCAAGTCGAAGATTAAACCCCTCGTAAGAGTAGAGTATCATTTACCTATAGTATATATAATAATACTATATAAATATATACTATACAATAACAGTAATACTATATAATAGTAGAAGTGATTACTAGATAAAGAAATATATATATATAGGTGTAATAGTCATATATTATATAATAATAAGTAAGATTAAAAGTATAATTTGATATATATATATATCATCGGTATGAAATACTACACTATAGTAATATGAATATAAGGGTCATATCCCCGATACTTATATATCTATACGGCTATTAAGTAGTTAGAATGAGTACTTGGTTTGTATATTATTATGTAGTATATAGTAGTATATATTATTATAATATGTATATATATATATATAGTCCTAGATAGCTATATATATATATATAATATATAATACACACCAACAATAACTAAACCGCCCAGATACTAATATAATTATAACCTATAATAGTATATGATAGTACCGTACCATACCTACCCTGAGAATAAATACTCCCACTAGATAACGCCTAAGCCACACACAGTAGTATACACTAAAGACACCACTCACTCATAACGCCAAAGCGAATACACTGAAATCGCATATGTATACTAGATAGACACGAAAAGTATGAAGTATTCTAACGGAATTAGTAATTTATAAATTTGCTCTAAAAGTATTTTTTACGATTTTATTGTGTAAATGTACGTGTTAAAATCGAGAAAATGTGTTGCCGAAGCATGTTGTTGTAATATGTAATCCTCCCGAGGACACAAGCTCAATCACCACACAACAGCCAGTAAAAAACACATGGCACCCGTACGAAGGGTGTGACGAACGAGACACACAGATATCGAGCAATCATCATAACAGCGCGTGCTAATCTCTATAAGTGCGGATCATTGCGGTTGAGAGGCGGCGATAGACACTGTTATAATCCATGTCAAGCGTCTAAAACTTATTCTGATTTCTCGTTTTGACATTTTGAATATAGTCATTTTGAGTACGCTAAACGAAATGTCCTTTTTGCATATAAACCTTTACCACGTCCGCGTCGAAGAAAAAGAATATTCTATTTTGGAATTACAAAATCCCAGAAGATTGGTAAAAGAAGAGCGCCGCTACGAAGAAATCGTTTTAGACGGCACTGAGGATAAGTTCATCATCGTGACTCCGAAGGTGTTTCTTCGCCCGCAGGCGTACGATGAAAAAAATAAAGTTATTATGGACGAATCTCGGGACAAGATTACTACAACTGAGGAATATATCTTCTCCGAATTGCACCCTTTGGTAATCGCAACCTCTCTGAAAATGACGCTCTTTATATCCGGAGTCAGTTACCGTTTATGTCTTAAAGTTGTCCAAAAAAAATATATAAGCATCGACGTGCTGAAGAAAATGTTTCAACGATGGAAACTACATTCGGAAATCAATCTAGAAAACAATCTGCCTGACGAGAGCAGTAAAATAAAACGCTGCGTAGAAGTGATGAAGTTGTTGATGAAAGAAGGTTTTAAAGCTCTCTGCTCGGAAAACACCGACTTGAACAAACCTCCTACGGAATTTGACCTAGCCCAATACGACTTAAAGAAACAGGCATTTTTTCTTAGGGAATTGGTAGATTCCCTACCGGAGCTAGTCGGAGAATTACCGAAAAATCAAATTCCCACGCAAATAAAGATGTCAAAATTCGTGCTACCTTCTTCGGTTAATTGTTTGGACGAGTGGACGACCGAGAAAAAATTTCAAAAGTTATCTCTGCGTATGGAAACCGCGCCTTATAACTACAGAAACGACGATTGTCGAAGATGCGAAGATGATTTCACGGAGAACGATAAGAAGCAGGTCTTGGAAATCGTGGAATCAGAAAAGGAAAAAATAAGAAAATATTTAAAAGAGGGATTGGATAAAAACGCGTGCGCGGTGACGTACGACTCCGCGATAGAAAACCTTCTAGGCGAGCTTTTACCAGAACTTTTGAAGAGGGATAAGTTCGCCTTCCTTAACCATTTTCCCTGGCCCGGTTTTCCGATATTCGCTACAATAAACAAAACCGCTCAATCGAATCCTTGGAAGCTGACCGCTACAGTGGGCGACCGAAGAAATCTCTTCCGTAGAGTGAGCCAAACGGTGTTGAATACTCGGGCTGATAAGCTGGTGTTCGGCGGCGACGGCGGGAAGGGAGACCCGACGTTTTCGGAATTGGACGCAGAAGCCAAATTCAACGCCGTCGTTCCCCTATTCACGCCGGAATTGGCGGAAGTCGTAAAACCGATCTTGCAAACGAATGTTTTCGGCTCCCTGACTTCCTTTTGCATTCTCAGAAACCCTCACCTCTTCGATAAAGTC